>JARHUK010000963.1:0-20937 GCA_031001725.1 Pseudopyricularia javanii
CATCGCCAACGGCATGCTCGCTCAGGTCGGCGCCCACGGCTTCGGCCTCAGCTGGGGCGCCTGGGCTGCCCTGCTCATCGCCACCGGGCTGTTCTTTGCCGGCGTCGCGAGCCCGGGCAGGAATGCCTCCCCGCGGGGGAAGAGCCGGGGTTCGAGCTTTGGAATCGGTGGCCGGAGGGTCAAGGACGAGTACTGAGTGCGGGAGTAGCTAGATCCGAACTGCAATAGCTGTCGATAATAAAAGCATTTGCACCGTCTTTGTGCTCTCAAAGCACGACCGTCGCAACATCTAGTCCATACACTGTTGGAAAGCTATGTACAAATGATGACCGAGCCACAACCCTCCCCCGCGCAAAACCCGACAGGTCGAATGGCAGGGAACTACTATTAAACAAGATCTGTAGTGAAAAAAACCGAAAAAGTGAAATGAAAAAGAAAAGACTCGTAACCTGCGGGACTGGCGGGATATCAAATTGACGGAAAACAAAAGAAACACCTGTGCTGCCTCCTCAGGGCCTCCCAAAACACCCCACGGCACGGCCCAACCACGCCAGCACGCCGCCGCACTACATGACGACGCACTTGCTCTCCTCGCGGTCCTTCTTGACGCTGAGGGCGACGCGCGCCGCCTCGGTAAAGGCCTCGTTGACGCCGCGGTTGCGCATGGCCGAGCACTCGAGGTAGCGCAGCGCGTTGATGCGCCGCGCGACCTCGAGGCCCGTGTCGTACGTGATCATGGGCTTCTTCTCACGCTGCTGCTGCTCCGTCGCCGCCGCCGCGTCCGTGGCGTTGCCGTCGGCCGCCTCGTCGGCCTGCTCCTGCCTCAGGTCGCACTTGAGCGCCACCAGCACCAGCTTGACGCCCGGGCAATTGTCGGCGATCTCGCCGACCCACTTGGACTCGACGTTCTCGAGGCTGTCTTTGCTGTCGACCGAGTAGCAGAGCATGATGAGGTCCGTGTCGTCTGCGGTTTTGTTAGCGTCGTCGTCGAGGTGCGGCTGCTCGGGGGCCGCGTACCGTATGATAAGCTCCGCAGCCTGTCAAACTCCTCCTGTCCGGCCGTGTCCCATAGCGACAGCTCGATGTGGACGTTATCTACAAAGATGTCTGGTCGGGTGTTAGCCGCGAATAGTCAATCGGGCGGGCAGGCGGGCTGCTTACCGTGGACGTAGTTTTCAAACACTGTCGGCTCGTAGACGGTCGGGAAGTATCTAAAGGCGTTGTCAATCATCGTCGGCGAAATGAGTGCTCCGGTCTAGGCCTACCCTCTTGTGAAGACGTTCAACAGCGAAGTCTTTCCGCAAGCACCGTCGCCCCTGTTGCAGCGTCAGAAGACAATTTCAAGCCGGATTCGCGTTTCCCCCCGGGTGTACACACAGCAAGACCAGCTTGCGCTGAACCGTTTTGCTTCCTCCGCAGAGCGACAAAGGCATCGTGGCTGGTGAGTGATTGACGACGGTTCGATCGGATCGATGGGAATTAAGGTCGCTGGTCAAATGCGCGTCGGATGCTGATGAGGAGATGCAATGGCGATGATGCGTTGCGTCGTTCGTCAGGAGGTGCGCCGACAATTGAAGATGGGGCTGGTACTGAAGCTGGTAGGTCCCGCCCTTTTGCTGTAGGCGGAGTGGAGAAAGCGTTAGGCGGGGGCTGGAGGTCTACGGGGCAAATTTCAGACGAATCTGACGAGCAGCATCAATGCGACGGTTGGCCACGGATTTTGATTTGTATTCGTATTATTGTCCGATTGACTACTGCGGGCAAACACCTCAGTGATTGCCGCGCACAAATGGCATGCAGTCGCTTGAATGTGCTTTTCAGCTACCGCTCAGGACCTGATACCTCAAAAGCAACAATGGCCGTCTATCGCTTACCACAGACCAGGAACCCGAACCTGCCGAGATGAGGTCAGCGATCGGCAAAGGACAACGAGTTTAATTTGGTGCTGACCCCGGCATTTTGGTCTGAGGGCGCACGGGCTGGGGATGAAATCTGCGACTGGGGGATTCCGACGTCTGTGAACTGTTTATCGTGAACTGGCTGTGAACTGGCTGCAGTGAAAATCCAAACTAAACACAACCTTACTTCCGCCGCCCCATCCGGTCGACTGCTTTCCGGTTCAGTCCACTGCTGAAGGTCGCGTCGCCACCTCGCTTCCGCGCCTCGTCCTCCGCCTCGCGCTCCTGCCGCTCCCTCTCCTCAATTTCCGCCAGCCTCTTCCGGCGGTCCGCGTCGAGGTCTGTGGCTGCTGACTGCATTGCCGCCAGTTTGCGCGCCCGCTCCTCCTCGGCCGCTTTGTCGTCAGGCCTGCGTTCGCTGCGGCCCGGTCTGTGGTCGCGCTCCCTCGAGTCGCGTCTCGGGCGGTCGTCGCGTCGACGATCGCGTGAATCGTCTCTTGGCCGGGACCGTTCTGGCCTGCGCTCCCGTGAATCGTCTCTCCGGGACCTTTCTGGTCTGCGCTCTCGTGAATCGTGCCGTCTCCGCCTGTCATCTGAGCGCCGCTCCCTCCTATCATCTGAGCGCCGCTCCCTCCTATCTTCTGAATGCCGCTCCCTCGTGTCCTCGCCCTCCCTGCTCCGTGATCGCCTCCGCTTATGCCGCCGCTCCCTATCGTCACCCCTGTGCCGTCTCTTCTCCCGCTTCTCGCCGTCGTCGATGCCCATCGACGCCAACAGCTGCCGCCTCTTGATCGGGTCGTTCATCATCGCCTCGTACGCCTCCTGCTCCCTGCGCTTGATCGCCAGCAGCGGATCCTCGCGGATCTTGGTGGCCGTGTCGCGCGCCGAGTTGGCGTTGCCCATGGCCGTGTCGAACTGCGCCTCGGCCGCCGTCTGCTTGAGCTGCTTGCCGTCGTCCTTTGTCAGGACGCTCGCGATGCTGCGCTTGCCGAGGAGGAAGCCCTCGAGCTCCTCGGTCGTGCCGAGCGCGCCGTCGGTAGGGCCATTGTAGAGAAAGTCGACGCGGTCGATGCGCTTCTTGCCGCCGGCCTCTTCAATCTTCTTCTGGAGCTCCTCTTGGGCGCGCTCCTCGCGGAGTTCCTGGACGCGCTGCTGTGTTTTCTTGCGCTCCTCGAGCGCCCGCTGTTCGGACTCGTAGACTTTGCGCTGGTTGCTGAGCAGCTGGGGGTGCCAGCTCTTCTTGAGGTTGAGATCGCCGCCTCCCATTTTGTGGTTTGATGATTTGGTGTTGATGGAGATGGAAATGGAGGAGCACGAAATCGAGTCGCCACAATCGTCAATCAGTATTGACGCGCACGTGCTGCACGCACAGCCCCACTTGTTGGCCAGGCGGCAAGCATCCCCCGTCACTGCCCCGCATCCTCCGCAACCAACAGTAGCGCAACTGGAGCTCGCAATTGCAACCGACACCCACACCCACCCAACAACCATCACCGCCGCCATGTCGGACGACGACTTTATGCAGGCCTCGGACGAGGAGGAGTACGACTTTGACTACGAAGATGACGACAGCAACAACGACGACGGCGCCGTCGACATCGAGAACAAGTACTACAACGCCAAGCAGCTCAAGCAGACGGAGCCCCAAGAGGCCATCGATGAGTTCCTCAGCATACCGGCGCTCGAGGAGAGTAAGGGCGATTGGGGCTTCAAAGGCCTCAAGCAGGCCATCAAGCTCGAGTTCAAGATGCAGCGCTACGACAGAGCCATAGAGCACTACAAGGAGCTGCTCACCTACGTCAAGTCGGCCGTCACGCGCAACTACTCGGAAAAGTCCATCAACAACATGCT
Source organism: Pseudopyricularia javanii (assembly GCA_031001725.1). NCBI lineage: Eukaryota > Fungi > Ascomycota > Sordariomycetes > Magnaporthales > Pyriculariaceae > Pseudopyricularia > Pseudopyricularia javanii. The sequence goes on from JARHUK010000963.1 coordinate 3,750, forward strand.
CGACCACATCGAAAAGGGCGCGGCAGGGTCGACCGAGGCGGCCAAGTGCATGGAGCAGTTTTACTCGCTCACGCTGGCGTGCTTCCAGAGCACCAACAACGAGCGGCTCTGGCTCAAGACCAACATCAAGCTCTGCAAGCTGCTGCTTGACAGGAAGGACTACGGCACGGTGACGCGCAAGCTGCGGGAGGTCCACAAGTCGTGCGAGCGCGAGGACGGCACCGACGACCCCAGCAAGGGCACACACCTGCTTGAGATCTACGCGCTCGAGATCCAGATGTACGCCGAGACGCGCAACAACAAGCAGCTGAAACGGCTGTACCAGCGGGCGCTCAAGGTGCGCTCGGCCGTGCCCCACCCCAAGATCATGGGCATCATCCGCGAGTGCGGCGGCAAGATGCACATGGCCGAGGAGAACTGGAAGGACGCCCAGTCGGACTTTTTCGAGTCGTTCCGCAACTACGATGAGGCCGGGTCGCTGCAGCGCATCCAGGTCCTCAAGTACCTGCTGCTGACCACCATGCTCATGCGCTCCGACATCAACCCCTTCGACTCGCAGGAGACCAAGCCCTACCGCAACGACCCGCGCATCGCCGCGATGAAGGACCTAGTCGATGCCTACCAGCGCGACGATATCTATCAGTACGAGGCCGTGCTCAAGAAGAACATGGACCTTCTGGCCGACCCCTTCATCGCCGAGAACATTGACGAGGTGACGCGGACGATGCGGACCAAGGCCGTACAGCGCTTGATTGCGCCGTACGAGCGCGTTCGCATCGACTGGATCGCGAGCCAGCTGCACATCACCGAGGCCGAGGCCCGCGACATCCTGGGCTTCCTCATTGTTGATGGCAAGGTCGCCGGTCGGATCGATCAGTCGCGGGGGCTGCTTGAGATTGAGTCGCGCGCCGACATGGAACGCATATCAGCCATAAAAAGCCTGGCCGAGTCGCTGCCGCAGTACGTTGCCCAGCTGTTTAGTGCGAGCGAGGGGCTGAGGGCGGGCGAGTCCCAGCATGGTTTTGGCGACCTGGGCGACTTTCTGACGGGCTTTGACGAGCCCATCGGAACGGGGGTCGTTACAGGGAGGAGGCGGGGCAAGGGCAAGGCGCATGGCCGGTTGTTGATCAGCGGCTAGTGACGGGTTACGATTTGGTTTCTGGAGTCAAGGGTTTGTCATTTGTTTTAGCAATGGGAATACGATAATGCCACTCGTGCTGATTAGTTTGCCTCTGCGTTGAGCCGCATGTGGAAGTCTGAATACGAGGCCTCGGTCATGGACGGTTTACTGTTGAGCAAAGGACGCCACTACGAGCTATTTCGCGTTCCATCGGGCCGTAGGTCTGCCTCGCTGACATGGCAACAGGAATAATACCGAGATGGTGCCTCGCGGTGAGACGATACACCAGGCTGGTGATGACGGCTCCGGAGCTGGGCCCGAGGCTGCAGCACAGCTCACCGGTTTCAGGAGATTTCGAGGAATTGGACGTCTAGGGCTGCTACTAGGTGAGAAAAGCTGTCACTGCATCACACGGCTACCGGCACCTACGCCTCGTAGCCCCAGACCTAATGCATCTGCCGCCGATAACCGGAGACCTGCCGTCGACGGATCGGTTAAAGACCTGGAGTATGCGGCTTCACCCGCGCCCCAATCCTCCCAACCTTGCCGGTACTTGTGAGCGTGGAATGTCTTTCGTTCGCCCATCCAGCGACGGAGGGGGCTCCGACCACGATCTCGACCAGACGCACTCAGGCTTTTTTTCCGGCTGCAACAGAGGCCAGCCAAGAAAGGACGGAGCAGCGTAGGTGGGCCCGGATGGGTGAGGTTGCACCGGCGGTCAATGGCGCGGGGGAAGTGAGGGCTTTGCTGCCTTGTGACACACACATCACACCTATCGTCATGAAGCCAGAGATAGCATCTCCACTGACGAAACGCTCTCGACCAGCACATGCAATGCCGCACACGATGAGTTCACACGGGACAAGACGGGATCAGCCAGCGAGCGCATTTGATAGCCCTGTCGCATATTTGCATATCATGGACGGGATGAGAGTGGGGATCAAGGGAAGACGGGAAATATGACCTGTCAGATTTTCCTGACCAGCAGAAACCAGCAGAAACCGGCAGCCTTCGGTGACGGTCTTTATGCGCGTTTCCGAGGAAAGGGATGGAAAATTTTGCAGGCCAGGAACATGTTCCGGGAAGCAGGTGCTGGGCAGAGGTCTAGGCCGTCACCAAGACGCTCGGTGTGATAGTCGGGCTCCACGACAGGACGGTAGCAAATAGCTCTGGCCTGTTCAACGTGACGATGCAGGAAAAAGCAAAAGCAAAAAAAATCCCCAGTGGAGCGGGAGCTCCGCCCCGAATACCACTGCTGGCGCGGGGGTCAATTTGGATCGTCAAGACGGTCGTCCTTGATATCGTACGTCAGGCCTTTGCCAGCGCGGGCCAGCCCACGCACCAGTGGATGTGATCGACGATCGGTCTCGAGGTCAGCAAGCTCTTGGCGTCGGAAGATGGATCCGTGGGTTGCGGGTAAACGAACCGTACCCACGGATCAGAGGCTCCTGGGACACGGGCTGGGGGGTTTTTTTTTGTCGAATGCCAGAGAAAGCAGTTGAACTGGTACAGTATGTAGGTAGGTGCTGATGTGGTGCATCATCGACCTCGACAGACGTTTTGCATCGAGGAAACTTTGCGGAATTCCAAGGTCGCACACGCGGGCAACTGCAGGCTGGACACAGACACGAGAGGCCATGCTGGCCACCTGGTCATCACCCTGTCAATATTAGACGGCGCACGCAGACATAACTCGCCGGTCTCGCCCTCCGCTTGACGCTGGCTGTCGATGCCATTCGCAGGCACGCTGCAGCCACACCGGCCAAATCAGAGATCGAGGTTAGCACCAGGTTAGCAGCTGTGGGGATAGGTCCTCCAGAACGGGTAAATACATCGTCGAGCCCGCTGCGTGCTGCTGAGGCTGATCGAGACCAGAGCCAGAACCCACCCGGCCACTGCAGTGCAGCAGAATCCAATGTTCCGGCATCGACCGAATTTCGACTTTGCCAGCCCCTACGACGGCGGGTTTGGCACCCAGGAAATCGACTGTTCGTGCTGTTCGCAGCAGCCAAATCCGCAGCTTCTCGCAGCCGTTGGGTGCGATGCAATCCCCGGCGGTGACGGTAAAGGTGACGGAGCTGGAGCTCGAGCTCAACCCCAGGTGGCCAACGCCAGTGGTGGGGCAGCCTCCAGCTTGAGCCATACAGAGGGGCCGTCGGCAGCTCCTTCTGCCCTTGTCTTCCACGCAACCCCCACCTCGAACGGCAGCTACGACTTTTCCAGCTACTCGCTCCCCGACCAAGTCAGCCGGCACAGCCGACCCAACCAGCCCTCCTCTCTGCTGTCGTCGACCTTGCCGTCGCTGCTGCCTGAACTGCCGTCTGCCTATCGCTCTCGACCCGATCCGAATCTCCTCGCGACGGCCCGCTTGCTGCGGCACGCGACCGGCATCAAGATGGACGACGCCGACCTTGCCGCGCAGGAGGCTGCTGCGAGGGAGTACCAGCCGCACTTGATCGTATGTCGTGTCTTGTCGTGTCCCCCCTCAATCGACGCCATCGCTAACCCTAGTCCAGGGCCCTCTCGTCGGCTACAAACAACCCAGCCATGCCATCACCGAGGAGTACACCAAGGCCGACCCGGTCTATGTCGAAAAGACCATGGTAGGCTTGCACGCCCCGGCCACGCTTGGACGGCGCTGACTGCTGCAGGCTCTCCCGCACACATACTCGCACTACCGCCCCGTGGCGGGCGACGGCAATTGCGGCTGGCGAGGTGAGTGCGGCAGCCCCCGAACTGCGGCCAGGCGCTAACCTCCACAGCCATCGGCTATGCGTACTTTGAGACCCTCATCCTGACCTCGACCTCGGCCAAGCTCAGGGCAGAGCACGACCGCATCTCGGCTTTGAACGCCTACCTCGAGACCGTCGGATGCTACAAGATGGATCTTTGCGAGGACATGGTCGAGGAGACGCTGGCGCTGATGGGCGAGATTGGCGACCTGCTCGACCAGAACGACCAGGATGGCGCCCTGACCTGCCTGCACACCCGCTTCAACGACTCGGGCGCGTCGAGCAACATTGTCTACCACCTCCGCATGCTGGCTGCGTCGTACCTTAAGGGCAACGCCGCAGAGTACGAGGATTTTGTCATAGGCGGAGTCCAGAACTACTGCACTTCGACGATCGAGCCCGTCAATCGCGAGATTGAAGACCTGTGCATCACCATGCTGGCCGAGATCCTCTTGAAGCCTGCCGGCTTCGTCCTCGAGATTGCCATGCTCGATCGCAGCCCGGGCAAGCAGGTCAACGTCCACCGCTTCCCAGCCGAGGCCATCGGCAAGGACGATTCGGCCCTGGGCCCTTTTATCCACTTGCTGTACCGCCCGGACCACTACGACATCCTATACAAGCCGCCACCCCAGCCCGTCAACGTGCAGGTCTATCGCGCCGTGGGCCCCAGGGAGATGCCAATGGATAGCGGATGGGGGTTCGGCCCGAATGCCGAGCTGAACTACAACATCCTCAGCATGATCCCTGGATTCGGTGGGGACCCAAAGACGGCACAACGCCAACCATCGCTGCCCGATGCGTACGCTGGGAGCCCGGAACCAGCCTGGGCAATGTCGCCTGCGCCGTACGCGCAGACCATGACGGCCCCGTCCCCGTCCGTCACATATGAGCCCCAGTTCCACGAGTCGCCGCAGGCGTACGTCACGCACCCAGAGTACGAGCCACTGCAGGTGCCGGAAGAGCACCCGATACGGTTCAGCACCCACTGCTGGCCGACGGCCAAATCAGGTCTCTTGGACTTTGCCAAGGAGGAGCAGACGTTGCAGACGGCGACGATGCAAAACAGCCCGCTCAACACTATACACTTCAACAACCCCAACTTCCAGCCACAGGAGTACAAACCCGGAGACGACGGCTACAAGATAGGCAAGAGGAGGGGTGAGCACGCCAAAAAGTCAAAGCGGCCTTCGACCGAGGCCAAGGCAGGCTGGAAGTCAGGCTGACGATGATGGTGACGATTTATGACTGCTGTGGCGTTTGGCTTGATGCATTTTGAGGCGGCGACAATGTTTGATTTAGAAAAATAATTATCACTTAGCGATGCGAATAAATGAAATGCTAACTAGGGTGACAAATCTTAAGCCGTTCCAGGTCTCCTCTTCTCAATGGCCAGCACCGTGTGTATGAACTCGGTCTTGAGCTCGCTCCCGCGCCGGCTCGCCAGCAGCTGCGCCGTCTTGAGCACGTTCTTGATCTGGCGACCGTTGAGCTGGATCTGCGACAGGTCGTCAATGTCGCGCTCCGAGACGGACATGCGGCCGCCCAGGAAATTGCGCCACACGGCGGCCCGCGACGCCGGCGTCAAGTCGGGGTACTCGAGACTGACGTGGATGCGCGACTGGAACGCCTGGTCGATGTTGTCGCAGCGGTTCGTCGTCATGAACATGATGCCCTGGAAGTACTCGAGGGTGCGCAGGAAAATGGACACGACCTTGTTGCGCTCCAGGTCGTGCGTCGACCGCGCCTCGAGAAAGACATCGCACTCGTCGAGCAGTAGCACGGCGCCCCATCGCGCCACGAGCTCTAGAATCCGCGACAGGCCCGCTTCGACCTCGTGCGGCCGGCTGCCGAGGTCGCCCGACGACAGCGTGTGCAGCGGGACGCGCAGGTGCTCGGCCACGGCCTCGGCCGTCAACGTCTTGCCCACCCCGGGCGGCCCCGACAGCAGACAGATGACACCCTGCCCCTTTCCGGCGATGACGTCGTCAAAGGCGCCCTTGGACTCGTCGTCTAGCTGCGCCTCGGTAAACGCCATGACGAGCTCCTTTTGGTCCGCGTCCAGCACGAGCTTCTCAAAGGCGTCGTCGTTCCACTGGATCTCGGTGACCTTGTCGACGAAAAAGTCGAGCCACCGCTTCGCCTTGAGACTGTACCCTCGCGTCCGCCGTCGACACAGCATCTGGTGGAAGGGCGTCAGCTTCATAGAGCCGTCCTCGTTGAGGCCGTGCTGCTGCTTGTGCGCCTCGAGCATCTCGAGATCACGCGCGTTCCAGTCCTCTACGTAGCGCCGCCCGGCCGTCCACGGCGCGAAGCGGTTGAAGCTCTCAATGTCGATGACTACGCGGCCCGTCACCTCGATGGGCGTCTCCTTGCCCTGCGCGTCCCAGCCGATGGCGGCGCCCGAGTACTGCCGGTACTTGTGGCCGGCGAGCTTCTCAAACGTCGCCCCACGCTGCGTTAGCGCCTCCTTGAGGACCTCGGCCGCGGCGTGAAACGACATCGGAATTACGTCCAGGCCCATGATGGGCTTGGTGCCCAGGAACTCGGGAATGTCGGACGCCGAGTCGGAGCGGCCAAACTCGGTGCCGGAAAAGTCAACGCACTCGCCGCGCACGCGCAGGAACTTGCCACACTGGTTCTCCATGTACTCGGTCTCGACGACCTGCATGGCCGACGTGTTGCCGCCGGCCAGGGCGACGTCGCCCGGCTGGAAGATCATCCACAGGTCCGTGAACTTGATGACGCCGTGCTTGAGGTAGTCCTCGAACGAGGCGATCCTGTCGCCAATCTCGTAGCGGAGGATGCCGTCGAGCACGTCGAGGTGCTCCTTCAAGTTCTTCTTGTCGGCGTCATCACCGTGGTCGGCGGCGGCGGCGACGAACGCCTTGAACTTTTCCCAGCGGTGCACAAACGGCACAAACGGCGCGACGAACTCGAGCCGGTCCAGCTCGGTGGCCACGCCGGGGTAGTCGGCCAGGATCTCGGTCAGGGCCTTTTTGAGGTGCGGCGACTGCACGACGATGGAGTGCGCCTCGAGCTTCTTGCGGGCGTCGTTGGACCGCACGTTGCGCACCAGGACGGCATACTGGGCCGTCTCGTCGTTCTCGGCCGGCTCGGGCACGTCCTGGGCGGTGTTAGCGGGAGTGGTGAGCCTGGTGCTGCGCCTTGCTTACCTTGGGATACGTATCCACCCAGGTCCAGTTGCCGTCGCTGTCCTTGAGCGAGCGGTAGATGTTTTTGGGTGTTGCGATGGAGCCGCGGGGGGCAAGGGGCTTCTTGGGCTTTTTCGACTTGGACTTGGCCTTGGCCTTGGGCTTCTCGTCTTCGGACTCGGTGTCGGAGCCCTCGTCGTCCTCTTCCTCGGGGGTGTCGTCCTCATCCTCGGGGGTGTCGACCTCATCCTCTGGGGTGTCGACCTCATCCTCTGGGGTGTCGACCTCATCCTCGGTGCTCTTCCGGATTTTCTTGACTCCGTTGGCCTTTGCACCGCATGTGCACTTTTTCCGGGTGCCGCTGGCTGAAGGCATGATGGGCAATAATTTATGGATTGGGACTGGGACCGAATCTCTGTCGACAACCAGATTGTAGCACTTTGCCTGAAAATTCTCGCCATATTTATACACAGACAACGACTGTTGCAGAGCCTCACGGAACCCGAATATGCATTGCCGCCTGGCCTGCTCACACTTGACGCAAACACGCAAAGCCAGCGTCTTGGCGCATGGCAGCCTTACCAGCACAACGGCGATGACTCAGGACGCCGATCAGCGACTTTGGACGAACGAATAAAGAATGACTATGACGGCCAGGCAACAGCAGGCAGCAGCCAGGATCTGCGGCGAGTTATGGCCGGATGCAGCCCCGGTCAAAGCTATCGGATTGTCAGCCGTCGCCCCCGCGTAGATGCAGACCACGCAACTCTGATAGTCCTGCAGCTTCGTTAGTTTGTATACTTGGCCACATTGTGCAACGTGTCTGGTTTGAAGTGTACAAGCACTTATAAGCCCTGCAATGTAGTAACTACCTACAACTTTTTTTTTATGTTATTTTGCATGCCTAGAATCCCTTTTGCCCCCTCCCTTTATCAACTTTCGTCACCCCGCTCACCATCCTGGCTGCATACGAGGTCCGATGTCCTCAATCGCTGGTGCCTCGCCCGCATCCAACGCGCTGCAACTCCTCAGCTACCTCAAAAGAAAGCCCACACTTTCGCGCGAAGAATTCTGGGACCACTGGTACAACAACCATGCGCCGATGGGTATGTTGGCCTGCGCATGTAAGCACCCTTGGCATCCAGACTGATTCGTCCTTCAAAGTCGCCCCATTGGCCACCAAGTTCGGCATCCTTGGCTATTCCCAGTTGCGGGCCTTTGGGCAGATTCTGCCCCAGAGCATGGGGGAGAGCGCGCCGGCCTCGACCGAGCTGACGTCCTTTGACGGCATTTCCCTCTTCCGCTGCCCAAGCTCCACCGTCTTGGCGGCCATGCTCGCCCACCCGTACTACACCGAGGTGGTTGCCGTGGACGAGGCCAGATTCATCGACAGGGAGGCCCACAACGGCGGCCTGGTTGCTACGTTTGCCGCAGAGGTTCTACACGTCGTCGGGCAGGCCGAGGGGTCGCTCGACGTGTGGAAGGGCGACGAGGCGACGAGGAAGAAGTTCCAGGACCTGTTTGACAAGTATGACAAGGTGCAATGATTGCTTGGAATGGACGCTAATATGGAGCTCACGGTAGAGTCGACTTGACTATATCTCCTCCTGCCCCGTCGCAATCGCACCATATGCCAGCTTAGAACGGTCTTAATAAATAATATTTACAGCAAACGATCAAACGTGTACAATGTCTGTCCTGTGAATCCAAGCATGCCGATATCCTCACGCAGCCTCCCGCTCCCTCCCGTCTGGCGAGCTGTTGCGCGTCGCCATGTAAAACTCGTACTTGTCCGGAAACAGGATGATGTTGGCTAGCCTGACCAGCTCCGCCTCGGCGGCCGACAGCGGCGCCTCAACCACCTTGTCCAGGTCCATGCCAGACCCGTCGCCCTTTGCGCCGTCGACATCCATCCGGTCCGGCTTGGAACCGCCCTCCTCGGCCGACGAATCGTCGCTGTCCACTGCGCTGCCTCCCGCGCTCCACGACGTCAGCCCCATGGCCCGCAGCCCCTCCTCGCCCCCGACCTCGCGGATCTCCTTCTCGCCCAGTCGGCCCACGTGCGGCGCCTCGGTACCCAGTCCGGTGCCGGTGCTGTCAAAGTCGGGTCCCGGGTGGCCGCGCAGAAAGTTCTTGCGCTGCCTCGCCAGGTACAGCGCGTTGGTCTGCGTCAGGGGGCACGCGGGCGCGTACACCATGAAGCGCTCGTGGCGGGGCCCGTCGGGACTCCTGGTCTGGGCGTCGTCTGCAGCTGCTGACACGGCCGACGTGATGGTGTAGGCGGTCTCGCAGTGCCAGATGATGTAGTCGCCCGCCTGCAGGTCCGGCGGCGTGACCAGGGTCCGCTTCAGGTCAAGGTGCGGGTGCCACAGCTCCGTCACGCGCTGCGCATGCCCCGGCACCGCGCCGTGGATGATTGTGCTCTGCTCCTCGGCGAGCTCCCAGTTGTCCGGGTGCAGAAAGGTCTCCCACTCGGGCCCGTCACGGTCTGCCGACCCTTCCGGGGCGGCCGTCTTGGGCGAGAAGAATGGCCGGAGGAGAAAGTAGGCTGTGACGAGCTTTGGCGACGGCAGCAGCCGGATCATGCCCGGCTGCACCTGCGTCAGCGCGACGAGGCCCTGGAACATGCGGAAGATGCTGCAGGCCCCCGCGCCGTTGTACAGGTCCGGCGTCGCGCTGATACGTCCCGCCGCATCCCAGGGATCGTAATCCTCCCAGTCCCCGCGAAATATCGAGTCATAAGTGCCACTGCGTCCGTACCCGTCCGGCTCCCATCGCTCCAGGGAGCCGCCATCGACCTGCGCGATGATGGTGTCCGACGTCTCGGCGGGCGCCGACGGTGCAGCCTCGGACGGCCGTGGTGCGGCCGGGTTTTTGTCGCCCGGAGCGGCGGCGTTGGAGTTGACATGTATCCGGATGCGGTCGGCGTAGGTGATCGGAAATCGAGTGGCCATGCGGTCCTCCTCGGTCGAATCCCACAGCCCCATTGCGAACTTCATGGCGCGAAGGACGTGCGGGTGGGCTCTTGCCCTAATCTGGGCGGGCGTCCAGAAAAAGTCGAAACAGGTCGGGTCCTGCGGGGGTGGCGGCTTGATGTCGTGCTTCGTTTCGAGGTACTTTCTCGTCTCCTCCACCCAGGCCTCGGCGTCGGCGGGCGGCACGACCCCGCGGACGACGCCTACGCCGAAGCGCTTCAGCAGGTTGCTAAACTCGGCGATGCGGTCCGGGTTTTCGATGTCGGCGTAGTCGATGGCGCCCATGAGCTCGAGCGCCGACGACTTTTCCCTGATGGCGGCCATCTCGGTGTTGAGGGCGACAATCAGACGGGCCCAGCTGGCGGCCACCTCTCTCTCGCGGCCTGCGATGAGGCGGCTCTTGATTGTGGCGAAGCGCGACTGCAGCGGCACCGGCTGGGCACCGTAAAAGGAGAGCACGGGCGGTTCCATGGTCCTGGCGCGGTGGCGGAGCTTTTTGAACCGTCGTGCGTCGGATTTTGGGCGGTCTTGTGATTTTGACGGCCCCGGGGCCATCGGCGTCGACGTTGCAGATTGCGAAGGCGACACGTCAATTGCGGGTGACGGGGTCGGTCCGCGAGGGCTCCCGTTTTTCGAGGCAGCCGTTCTGTTGCCGTCTAGCGATGCAGACAGCGAGGACGATGAATCAGAGTGCTTCAATAGGGAGGGTGCTGACGACGAGTGCTGCAGGTTGAGCGAATATTTCAAGGTGCGGGACGGCTGACCTTCGCTAGCGACGGCGGGCTGGCTGGATTTGCTGATCTCGGCACCGGTGTAGCTGGAGCTGCGCGGGACCTTGGAGGAGCCTATCTGGAAGCGCCTGTCACGCAGGTCGAGCGGGGGAAGGGCCACCTTGACGTCGCCGACCACGCCCGACTCTGGGGTTCGCGAGCATACGGGCCACATTGTGCTGGTCTGGCGAAGTCGAGCGATTCCATCAGCTCTCTCCTTCTCGTTGTTGTTGTTGTTGGGTGTGATCGATGCAACAGAATGCAAGATCGGCTGTACAAGTACTCGTCGGGTTACCTCGATCTCGTGCACAACGTGACCACTGGCGACTGGCACCCCCGTGTTATATGAGGCTATGGGAATAGAGCCAACCAATGAGGCCAGGGGCCGATTGTGCATTCGGATCCGGACGGCAGACGTCCAACCGGGGTTAAAAGGGCAGGGTGGATTGGTGGTGGTGGTGGTGGTGGCACCTCAAGGCCAGGGACGCAGCAGCAGCATTTCGGGGACCAATCGTCCGTTCCAGACTCGGAGAGGTGGCCCGCTTGTGCCTATTTGCTGTTTGTAGGCCAGGAATCCATGCAAGCCCCCACACGGTCGACAAAGGCACGTTATTTTCCCGCCTGTGCCATGGCGTCCAGATAGAGTGATGGGATGGTGGATATTGCGCTGATACAACAGCAATTAGCGGAACGAGACGGCACTCGACGTCGTTATCTCGCAGGCGATTGCAGGCGAGCTGTTGCCGAGTGGCAGCACCCCAGACTCGGTAAGGCGGGAGCGTAGGGCCGGGACCCCTGTCCTGCGCAGCTGTCAAAGTAGGGATGGATGGGTGAAGGTGGTGTGGCCATGTTTCGAGCTTGCGATGGCGGCGATGAGGCAGTTGGACTGGAGGCAGCAAGAAGCTGGAATCAAGTCAGCGGTCAAGGGAAGCCAAAAAGACCAAAAGAGATTAAGAAAGCGAGGCGTCGAAACAGACCCCAGCTTCGAAATGCTACCGTTCTGTCGATACCGTCCTGTTGATTGATCGTCTCGGCAACGAGGCCCTGCAGAAAGCCGTCGGGCCGGTGGGAACGAAACGAAAAAACGAAGCTGAGGATTGAGGCGGGGGAGTCACGTGTCACAGTCAGCTTGCCAATTACGTTCTCGTGCCTGAGGCACCAATCAAAATGATGCCGTCGGGTATTCCCCGGTTGGCCTCAACATCGTCTCCACCACCGTCACCACTTCGCCCAAACCGCCAGCAACGGTCCGGCTATCCGCATGCATTATATGCTCGGCGTGGTCAAATTTCCGGGTATCTTATCTTCCGGCTGCTGCCACCCCCCAATGACATTCTTGGCTCTGGCGTCCAATCGGCCTCAGGCGACGCTGGCATTTTTTTTATTAACTGGTCGTCCAGCCCATCGCCGCCCGGAATCCATCAGTACCGGAATGCCCGAGATGTCGGTCGGTTGCGGGACACTTCTCACCGCTCCGGCTTCCATCAGCAGCTGAACTGCAAGTGCAGGCCTGCGACATGCCAACTGGGCACCAAACTTTCGTTTGCTGCTTTGAACTACCCCGCCTGCTGTCGGATTTCTTGGCTGGCGATGCATCGGCCACTGACGTGCCCAGCGCCCGTCGTCATCGGCCCCGACCCATCTGCCGTAGCTCACCGAGATGGTGATTTTGGTGCGGGGAAATGATATCAGCCATGGCCTTTCGCTGCGGCCTGTCTCCGCTTCCGTGTAGCTGGTCAGGTATTTATGACCTGGTGCTTCGCTCCCGTGGGTCATTGCCATTCACGGCAGACCAGCTGTCAATCAGTCGAAATGCGCCAGCAATACTTTGCCGCAGTCGCCTTTGCGTCGTCCCTGGCCTGGGCATGCCAACGGGAGGACTTGAACGCCCCCACCCACCGGAAACCTCTGTCCAAGCGCCAGGAGACCGAGCAGTGGCCCCCGGTTCTCGACGAGCGCGAGACGCTGATCGTCAATGCCTTTGACAACGTCACCATCGACCAGTGGGCAGACTACTATGGCCACCAGAACAAACTTGCCGGGCTTGGTCGCGAGGCGGCAGAGTGGACCGCTGCCAGATGGACCGAGCACGGCTTCCCGGCCGAGCTCAACGAGTACCATGTCTACCTAAGCTACCCACTTTCGGCGTCGCTCCACCTAACGACCGCCGACGGGGAACGCAAGGAGATATCGCTCAGTGAGGACGTGCTCGAGGAGGACGATGTGACGGGCCGGGAGGACAACCAGCCGACCTTTCACGGCTACTCGGCGTCTGGTTATGTCTCGGCAGAGTACGTTTACGTCGGCCGCGGCGCCAAGGCGGATTTTGACCGTCTGACGGAGCTCGGCGTCAACCTGACTGGCAAGATTGCCCTCGCCAAATACGGCGCCTTGTTCCGCGGGCTCAAGGTCAAGAATGCGCAGGACAACGGCATGATCGGCTGTGTCATCTTTTCGGATCCCGGTGACGACGGCAACAACACCGTCGCCAACGGCATTGCCCCCTATCCGGACGGCCCAGCTCGGAATCCGACGTGAGTACCCAGCAGCACCCCATGGCCGACGACAACTAACCCGAGCAGAGCCGTGCAAAAGGGCTCCGTCCTGTTTCTGAGCACAAGCCCGGGCGACCCGACCACTCCGGGATACGCATCCCACGAGGGCGCCCCGCGGACCGGGACCGACCACGTCACGCCGCAAATCCCCTCGATCCCCATCTCGTACACGGCCGCGCAGGAGCTTTTGCAGGCTCTCGACGGCCATGGCTTGTCTTATAGCGACGTCAACCGCACTGGCTGGAGGGGCGCTATCCAGAACGTGACTTATAGCAGCGGCCCGGCGCCTGGCGTCACTCTCTCGCTCAACAACCAGATGGAGAGCAAGATCACGCCGATCTGGAACGTTATTGCGCGGATCAATGGCACCATCGAGGACGAGACCGTCGTCATTGGAAACCACCGGTAAATACCTGCTCGCTGCGTTATATAGTTACGTGGATTTCTGACGATTGTAGCGACACGTGGATGATTGGCGGCAACGGTGACCCTAACTCTGGGTCTGCCGTCTTGGTCGAGCTCACCAAAGCGTTCAACGAGCTGCTCAAGGGCGGCTGGAAGCCCAGGCGCAACATTATTCTGGCTTCTTGGGGTAAGACTCTCGTCAAACACGTCGTAACTTGGCTGACATTTTAGACGCCGAGGAATATGGCCTCATCGGAAGCACCGAGTGGGTCGAGGACAATGTCATGAGCCTCACCGAGACGGCCGTGGCATATCTCAACATAGACGTTGCCGTCGCCGGGCCGAACCCGGATGTCGCCGCCACCCCCGAGCTCCACAGACTCGCCACCGAGACCATGAAAAAGGTCATCCACCCCAACTTTGGCGCCTTCAACCGCAGCCTGTACGACATGTGGGAGGCGGTGAGAGGGGGCGTGGTTGGAGTGCTGGGCAGCGGCAGCGACTACACGGCGTTTCTTCATCGTAAGTCCACCCCGGCCCTCTGACGGTCGTCGCTAACAGTCACAGACGGCATCAGCTCGCTCGATACCGGCTCCGGCGGTGGGGCGCAAGACCCTGTTTGGCACTACCACAGCAACTACGACTCGTACCACTGGATGTCCACCTTTGGCGACCCGGGCTTCCTCGTCCACTCCGCCATGGGCCAGTACCTCTCGCTGCTGGCCCTGCGGCTGATTGACGACGAAATCCTGCCGTTCGACCTGGGCAACTACGCCGTGGAGATGGAGGCGTACCGTGACGACCTGGCCGACTTTGTGGCCGATGCCGGGGCTGAATTTGCCGACGTCGACCTTGCCGAGCTGGCCGACGCCATTGAGACGTTTGCCCGCAGCGCGTCCGAGGTCAAGACGCTTGAGCTGCTGGCGACGTCCACCGGCGACGAGGACCTAATCCGGGCCGTCAACCGCAAGTACCGGGACTTTCAGCGCGGCTTCGTCAGCCAGGGGGGGCTGCCCGACCGGGAGTTCTACAAGCACGTTGTCATGGCGCCGGGGCTGGACACGGGGTACGCGGCCGTCACGTTCCCGGGCGTCACCGAGGGGGTGCAGTATGCCAACGCTTCGGTGGCGCAGGAGTGGGTGGGGCGGACAGCGAGGGGGATTCTGCGGGCGGCCGAAATAATCAGGGCGTAGGTAGTTGTCAATCTAATGGCGGTGAATGTTGGCTGCGTAAAAAAATGATCGTGTGCTTTGTTCGGGTGCCCTGGCTGGATGACTACCTGGAACACGGCCCAGAAGGAGGCAGAAAAATAGTGCTTCTGCGAGTTTAATTGTCCCGGCCAGCCCCTGCGCTTGTTCCTGCGTGAAGAAGAAAACGTCCCTCGCGCTAAGGACCCTGGTGACCGGACTGGCTGCGCGTCCTTCACGAATGTCTCACGGACTAGCGGCGCGCCTCCCAAAGAAATGCGGCCCCTTTGTGTGCACGCTGCAGACCCATCTGCACCATGTCTCATCCATCACCAGGCTGGTTGCCAGCGCGCGCTGTCTTGGCCGGCCTCGTGCAAACGGCGACGGGGCTGGACGAGATGCGGCATTATAAGAAATGCCGTCAGGCCCGGCTTGGGATGGTATGGGGAAGGGAAACAGTCAAGCTTCACTGCAAGACACAGAACAATCGCATCTACGCCTCTACCAAACCACCATGCCCCATCTCGCATCATTCCTCCCCCTGGCCCTGGCCATCTCAGGGGCCTACGCCGGGTTCGACCCCAAATCGCAGAACAACGTCGCTGCCTACTGGGGTGTGTACCGTCCTCCCCAGCACCCGGATCCTCGCTAACAGCAGTCTACAGGGCAAAACTCGATCGGACGGCCGACGAGCCAGGCAGGATCCCAGCAGGGGCTTGCATACTACTGCCAGAGTAAGCCGACCGACCCCGTCCGCCGTCAACAGCTCATCACTAACGTCAGGCAGATTCCGAGATAGATGTCAGTGTCGCCACGGACCCACGCCAAGCGCTCGGCTAACCCACGCAGATCATCCCCCTTGCCTTCCTCAACGTCATTGTCAACCCCACCACCATCAACTTTGCGAATGTTGGAGATCGCTGCTCCACATTCCCGGGGAGTTCGCTGCTTAGCTGCCCCGAGATCGAGTTAGTCAGCCGCCCCTCGTCTGTCTCTGCCCCTGTGCTAACACACCGCCCAGGGCCGATATCAAAACCTGCCACAGCCTCAACAAGACCATCATGCTGTCGATTGGAGGCGCCACGTACACCGAGGGCGGCTTCCCCACCGCCGAGGCGGCCATCGCGGCTGCCGACAACATGTGGGCCATGTTTGGGCCGGTGCCCGCCAGCGGCGCCACCGCCGTCAACCGGCCGTTTGGCAGCGCCGTCGTGGACGGGTTCGACCTCGACTTTGAGTCGTACGGCATCAACCACCTGCTCGACTTTGCCGCGGAGCTCCGCAAGCTGATGGACGCGGCCTCGGCCCCGGCGGCACCCCCAGCCACGCGGCGCCGCGCCTACCCCATCAGCACGCGCGACTACCCCGCACTGCCGACCGAGAACAACCGCAAGTTCTACCTCAGCGCGGCGCCGCAGTGCGTGTTCCCGGACGCAGCCATGGACACTGTGCTCTCGAGCACCGTCCTGTTCGACTTTGTCATGGTGCAGTTCTACAACAACTGGTGCGGCCTCAACAACTTCAAGGCCGGGGCGGCGTCGCAGAACGCCTTCAACTTTGACCGCTGGGACCAGTGGGCCCGCGAAGGTGGCCGCACCACAAAGGTGCTCCTGGGGGTCCCGGCGGCCCCGGCGGCGGCGGGGAGCGGCTACACGGCGCCGGGGCCTCTGGACCCCATCATCCAGTACAGCCGGCAGTTTGCCAGCTTCGGCGGGGTCATGATCTGGGACGCGTCGCAGCTCTGGTCGAACGCGGGGTTCCTGGACGCCGTGGCCAAGAGCCTGGGGGTGGTGAGCGAGAGCGCGGTGACGACGCCGATTGGGGGCGCGCGGGTGCCGGCGAACGGTCAGTGTGGAGGGGACGGGTACACGGGGCCGACCAAGTGCGAGGAGGGGTATACGTGTGTGTCTGGGGGAGATATGGGGTCGGTGTGTGCGTGAGTTGGGGAGAACAGAACGTGGGCATGAGTTACGACTTACGAGGACAAAGTTATGAGGACAATTAATACGAGGTCGACAGTCGTCCGCTGCGACGTCGGAATACAGACACGGATGGCGGCAGAAGATCGGCATGATGCGGTGAGAGTTTTGTGCTCGAGATATTGCTTCGGCGACGTTGATCACCATCACGGGATGCGAAAAAAGAGCTGCAGGTGTTGCTTCGCTACCGGGGATGGCATGCGGGAGTTTTTGTGTTGCTTTCGCCTCAAATTGCATGCAGAAAAACCGCATGGCCGGTCAAGGCGAGGTGGGAGACCCCCAACCAGAGACCCCCCCGTGCCCCCCTCCAGAG
>JARHUK010000979.1:0-10245 GCA_031001725.1 Pseudopyricularia javanii
CCGGCTGCGGCGGCGGCGACGACGGCGCGGTGCGGGACCTCGAGCGTCGCGGCCAGCATGCCCGCCATGGCGGCGCCCTGGCTGAAGCCCACCACGCCGTCGATGCCGCCTTCGATGCTGCGGATCGTCGCCGCCAGGCTGAGCATGGACTCGCGCAGCAGGCGGTACGTGCCCGTGACGTCGTCGCGGCGGAACCAGGACCACGAGTCCGAGGCGCGGGGGTCGTCCTCCTCCGCTGCCGTCGTCGGGTCGAAGCCCGGTATGTCGGAGGGGAGGAGCCGGTTGGGTCCCGTCGGGTAGATGAGCGTCGGCTGGACGGCGAAGGGGGCCAGGGACTTGATCATCAACTTCTCCAGGGCGCGGGTCTTGGCGTGGAAGAGCGGGCCGGACTGGGTGTAGCCTGGTGGTTTTTTTGGTTAGTGATTCGTTGTGTTTAATGATATTTCGGGGGGGGTGGTTGGTTGTTGTATTCACCGTGGAGCATCAAGATCTTGATCTCCCTCTTGCCGGGCTTCTTGGCCGCCTGCGGCTTTGACTGAGGGGCTGCATTTGACCCTGGTTTTGATTGAGGTTGGTCTGAATTTGACACCATGGTTGTTGTTGATATGTACCGGAAAGGGCTATACTGCGTGACTTGAGCTCTGGTTCTTAAACAGCTTGATGGCTTGAATATTAAAGTATTTCTCATGGTGATGTATATGGTCTCATTTGGATGGTGACCGACTGACTGCTTCGGCCAGCATTCTCCAGCTTGTGCATTTGTCAGCTCCACAATACCGACTCGGCTGAGAGCGAGGCGAACAACGGCTTCCGTTGCCCATATTGCGTGGATGTTTCGATGGAGGTCTGGGTATATGTCTACAAAATCCAATCCTTTTCTTGTTTGTCAGATGAACAGTCTATTTTCTAGACGAAAAGTGAGCATTGAAGCTATGTATTATTGTTGCAAAATGACGTAGATATCACTTTTGTGGCGTAAAAAAGATGACAATCAGGAAGTAATAACTATATTTTCGATAGATAAACGACTGTTATGACTTCTTCCAGGGCACAGAGCTTGTCCTACGTGTCTTTCTTCGCCTTTCCATCCTCGAAACACCCGTCTATGACGGACGTCGTCCCGATGGCTTCCAAGCATCCATTAGAGACAGCGCCCGGCAACATTGGTCTGATAATTTGTATGCGATCCATTCTCAGCAGTCCTCCTCGTCGCAAGAGAAGGACCAGTCAAGAAAGTGCCCCGTCACCAGGACTACTCGCCAAAAAAGGGTTTGATTTCAGCACATCTTCGGCACAACAACAGTCAGTGAAAGGACTGAATTGCAATTTGACATCCGTGCTAGCAGGTTTCCCAAATCCAGATTTCCATGTCTGGAGGGTTGCAAGGCCTGCTGGTATTCGGCACTCGAGCGATAGTGAGATTAGGACAGCGTGAGACCCGGGAACTGCTCTGGTTAGTATTCAGAACATATTCGGGCCTTCTACCATTGGCATCACCCGTCAAGCAGGTCATGGTCACAGGAACTGGGATGCCGCATCAAGTCATCCTGCTTTCTCGTTTCCCGCTTCTCTATGGTACAGTTGCGTCCGTCTTTAATGCTGCATGAAGTGGCGTATGACTGTGGACGCCAGAGGTCTCTCGAAAGATCCGCTCTATCCCTCTCCTCGAAACGTGCATATTTAGCGCGACTTGTTGCGCGGGTCGTTCTTCCACTCGTCGCCTGCAAGGGGTTAGGATGGTTTCGCCAGCGGGGTCGTAGGTGGCTCGTGGTTCGCAACATACCAGCCTCCATGGCGGTCTGGGCCTTGTACACTCCGTAGTAGATGATGGCGCCTGCGATACGTGGGGTATAAAATGTCAGGATTCCATTCTGAACCGAGGAAAGTGCGGGCTTCGCTTCGGTGTCGGGCCTCTGCGTCTGATTGCGCGGCGCATGTCTCCAACGGGGGTCGGCTTATCGAGACGTACCGGCAGCAAAGAAGGGGGCCATGGGCTCCACTGACGTGAGAGCGGGTGAGGTTAGCAAAGGCAGTCCAGTTCGTCGCCATGTCGGCTTCGGTCTTGCGCGTGGTAGTTTCGATGCGGCCGGGTTCGACTTACTGACGGGGCCCGGGAACTTCTTGAGCGGCGTGACGCCGAAGATCTTGGCAAAGGGAATGCGGAACATTGTGACGGCAATTGGGCAGCTAAGAGAATGTGCCGGGCTGGAAAGTCGAAGTTTGGTGGTGTTTGACGGCAGCTTCGATTATCCGCGTTGTAGTCAATTGGCATGTCCGAGTCTTTTTCGCAATGGGGCAGTCTAGTCGCCTGAGGCAGCCACTGGGATTTGCCCGAGGAACAAGAGAGCTGTTACTCGGAGCGGCAAAATCAATAATCCGAAGAGCTCTTCCCCTCCGCACCTGCCCCAAATTGAGTTCAGCTATGGATCCACTTTATGGCCGACGAGTGGGGTCCGAATCCCCGTTGACATCACTTCCCCGCAAGGGTATCGACTGAGCTCCTATCTCAAGCTGTCTCAGTCCAGACTGATGTTTCTTGGCTCCTCCTCACAACACTCGTTCGTTCCAGTCTGTTTTCCTCTGGACCCCAAGCCACCTTTCCCAGAATCATTCCATCCAACCCTGCGCTGGCACCAGGTGCGGGGTGCATATCTCACTTGCTGTGTTTGGATTGCCGGCAACAGCTTCATACAATTGTTGCAAAACCTCGCCCTCCTTCCCGGAGCTCAACGTCTTCCCCTCTCGTAAACGCCAGTTCACTGCCCGAGCGCTGTCTGAGTTCTGCCAAGGCAACTTCAAACCTCTGCGCTCCTTGCGAGACCACGGTTGGATTTTGCCTGTACAGCATCCAATCACGCGACTGGCTGCCTCGCTGCTGTGCCTACATCCACTGCGTCCACGCTTCTAACTGCTGCTGCTGCTGCTGCTGCCACTGCCGTCTTTAACTCCGCTCTGCTCCGACCGTCTCTGCTCGCCTCGCTTGGTTCAACCATCATCTGTCGTCGATTTCGCCAAAAGCATTTTCACGTGTCTCTGTCTCTGTCTCTGGCCTCCCTACTACGTCTTTCGCCAATTGAGACGTGTTGTCAATCCGACGACCACCAACTCGCGCATCTGGCTTTTCCTTGTCAAAAAGACGTCTAGCAGTTGCCCAACACATTTGTGTCGCTTTTGTCCTTTGACAACGACTGTCTGCACTTGACTGCCTTCGCGCCTGTACCCAAGCCCCTTCTCGAATCGCCATCATGCTCTCTCGGCGTGTGCTCAGGGACGCAGCTACCCCGCTTCGCAGCGCGTCGCGATGCTTTTCAACCACGTCCTCGGCCAGAGACTCGAAGCGAGCCCCGTCCCTCGCCGACATCGAACCACACAAGCAGACGACCTTTGCAGAGAATCAAAAGGCATTCCGGCAGCAGTTAGCAGAGGCGCAGAAGAAGCGCGACGCCAGTGTGTCATCCTCCCTTTCCTCGACGTCCAAGTCTGCTGCCGAGGGCGGCTCCACCATTGATAGCTTCGTTTCGGGGAGCGGACAGGGCTTGGGCTCACTCAGTACCGCCACTACTAAAGGGACAGCTGCCGACACCGCCGCCAAGGCCGCCGAGCCGGAGGAGCCGCCACGCAAGCTGGGCCCGTTGACAAGCCTCATCTACGGCACGAAGGAGGGCCGTGAGATGGACGCACAGATTGAGGCCAGCTTCAGCCAGGTGCTCGCCCGCGGCAAATACGTGCACTCGATCGTCTTCCACGAGGTCAAGCACGACGACACAGACGAGTACATTGATCTCGTTGGCAAGTGGTATCCCCGTATGGCGTCAATGCCCGAGAATAAAGTCCACCTTGTGGGAAGCTGGCGCACCGAGGTCGGCGATTGCAATACATTTGGTAAGTCGGGTTGTTATGATGATACTTGGGGCCATTGCTAACCTCACCGTGCAGTTCACATCTGGGAATACCAGGGCTACTCCGGCTACCATGAGTCTCTGAACACGATCTCGAAGCACCCCGATTTCCCGGCTTTCAACAAAAAGCTCAAGGGCCTGCTGAGGTCGAAGAACACCTCCCTCATGCAGGAATTCTCCTTCTGGCCCACGACGCCCCCGCGCAAGCTTGGTGGTCTCTTCGAGCTGAGATCGTACACACTACACCCGGGCAACCTCCTGGAGTGGGAGACGCACTGGCGCAGGGGACTCAAGGCGCGCCGCGAGGTCATGGAGGGAGTAGGAGCATGGTTCGTCCAGATCGGAGACCTCAACACTGTCCACCACCTATGGCAGTTTGCGGACCTCGAGCAGCGCAAGGTCACGCGTGAGAAGAGCTGGGGCATTCAGGGTTGGAGCGAGACTGTGCACAAGACGGTACCGCTGATCCAGACTATGAAGTCTAGCATTCTGGTCCCGTTGCCGTGGTCACCGGTGGCGTGATGCTGAGGGCGTGTATCAACTACAAGGCTTTTGCCCTATTGTTTACCTCTGCGCCAGGTTTTTGGGGGGTTAGGTGTGGCATATGTGTTCATGCAACTGCGTTGCACGGTGCATCTTCTTGCGTTTTGTGTTTGCATTTCGGAAATACTTCATTTCTTTCAGTTGAATGGGCGTAGGTATATTTAAGAATTAGAATGGACACAATGATGAGCCAGCATGCAGTCCGTTTTATTATTGATGCGTGATGTCTAGATGTAGCGGCCGGCCTGCTATTAAGTCTACAACATAGGTATCTCGTTAATCTTCTAGATCTTCTCCCATCACAGCGGCGAGGTTGCGTCTGGCCATATTCAGTGTGTGGCTCAGCGCATTCAACTTGGCGGACAGTGACATCAGGTTCGGATCCGCGCTCTCGACGCGGATCTTCTCACGCACGTAGACCTCCACCGGACCGTCGTCCGCCCCGGGCGGGTTCCGGCTCCTACTCCGGCTGCCGCCGTTCCTCGTCCCAGACAGCACCGGGCCGCGATCGGCTCCCCTGCTGCTGGCGGGCCTCCTGGCGCTCATGGCGGGCGACGATGACGACGACGTGCCGGACCTACCCTTGAGGTCGCAGCGCGGCAGGCCATCGAGGCCGGCGCAGCAGTAGCCGAAGACGAGGTCGCTCTCGTCGTGCTCAAGGCGGCGGGCGGTGCCGATGGCCAGGGCGAACTTCATGCCCAGCGAGGGGGCGGCGTCGGCGGGCTCGAGGGCGCGGACCCAGAGGATGAGGGAGGAGTCCTGGATCGAGAAGTAGACGGACATGTTGTTGAGGGGGTTCGTGGCCGAGGTTGCGGGCTCCGTATGGTGGTGCGCGGAGAGGAAGCTGCCGGCAGTTGAGGATGGGGCCTGCGGTGTCGGCGCAGGGAGGAAGTGGCCCGGCGGCGCGGAGAGGGTCGTCCACCCCGGGTCGCGGTCCGTTGGGTCGGGGCCCTTGAGCAGCGCCGAGGACTCATGGAGGGCCGAGGAGAGGAGGCGCAGCTGCGCCGAGACAAAGGCCGCGGACGCGACTGCCTCCGCGGGGGTGGTTGTGTTGCCCTTTCCGCCGCCGCCGCCGCCGGCTCCGCCCTCTGGCAGGAACTCCAGCGTCCTCGTCAGGACGTCCAGCGCGTCGGTCAGCCGGGCGTGCAGGGCCGTCAGGGGCGCGAGGTGGATCGGGTGCGTCTGGTCGAGGCACAGGGTCTGCTGCGGGAGGGTGCGGAGCCGCAGGGCCAGGGTGCCCTTTACGACGCGGGTGCCGACGCGCGTGACGTGGCCCTTTACGGCCTCGTTGCGCGGCGTGCTCACCACCAGGGTGCTGCCCGGGTCGATCGGGGCCAGGAGCGCGTAGCAGTCCTCCAGGCCGTGCTTGAAGTCGGCCAGGGTGGCGTGGAGGTCGTCGAGGAGCCAGGTGAGCTCGCGGGTCTGGTTGGTTGGTGGTGTGGACAAGCGTTAGAAATGGTGGGTGAGACGGCGATTGGAGAGGAGGAGGGGGAGACAAAGTTGCGGACCTGGGTGTACTGCACGGCGAGCTTGAGCTCTGCCGAGTCTATCGGGGGGTATATGGCGACGGACATGGTTGTGGTTGGTTGGTTGCGTGCGTGCGGATTGTTGATGGTACAAGCGCCGGCGCGGTCGACGGGATGGCTAAGGGTTGAAAAGATGGTACATTCTTGCACAGATGGCCAAAGTGTCGCGTACGCTGTGGTATTGCTGGTGCAGCTCGGCAGTTGGGTCGAGGCTGAGCAGATGGTACGTCAGGATCGGCGGCATGTTGTCAATTGAGAGTCGGGTGCCAAGGCGCAGCCGTGCGTTGAAGTGCAGCCGTACGGGTGTTACGTCGTCCATAAGCGAGGCAGTGGTAGTCACGTGGGTCTGCAAGGCTGAACTCTCTGGGGATTAGGTTCCAAGGTAATGCAATACCCACAAGCTTGGAATACGAGTGGCACTTGAAATTATAGTAATACTGTAGATAGTATCAAAGACTATCTCGATGGTGTTTGAAGTTGACTTGCTTGGTCAATTGAGGGTGACTGACGCATCGTCTGCATTGTCTTGATCCCGGCGTCCAAGTCTCTAATTCGGTAACGCGCCGAACTCTATGGTGGGGCCGTCCCCCGAAAATAATCGGTACAAAAGATGGACCCAGGCGGGCGCTCCGCTTCAACTCCCATCACACCCTTTGACTTGATCTTCAAGCACCGCCGATGGAGGCAAACGTGCTATCGGAATACTTTGACTTTATCCCCGTGAAGTAATCACCACCTTGGCTATCAATCACCACGCCAAGCACATTCTACGCCGACGCAAACAACCAGTTGCGTGCGAGCAAACAGCCAACAAAAAAGAAAAAAAAACCTCACAATGGCCAACCCGTCAGCACCAGCCGCGCACTCGGCGCCAAACCCGCAGCCAGCAGCAACATCACCACAATGCACCGCCAACGAAACCAAGAAGCCGCGCCTCCCGCCGGGCGCGCGCATGCTGAGCCGCACGCTGGACACGTCGCGCCCGCACCACCACCGCGCCGCTACCGCCGCCGCCCTGACGCGCGCGGACCAGCACCTCGCGCCGAAGCGCCGCATCGTCATCCGGCGCGGCACGAGCCTCGTCGCGGTGCTGAAGCGCGCGCAGAAGCTGCTAGACCGGGGCCCCGGGGGCGCCCTGACCATGGGCCTCGGGGAGGTGGGCGGCAAGGCCGGCAGGGGTGGTGGCAAGGCTGGCAAGGCTTCTAAGCAGCAAGGTCGCAGCAGGGGTGGCGGCGGCGGCGGCGGCGGTGCGGCAGAGGACAGTAGTGGTGATCACGTGCAGGCCGCCAACGGCAGCGACGAGGACGGCGTCTTCCCCGTCGTCGTCGTGGGCGCGGGCGCGCCCAACATCGAAAAGGCGCTGCGGGCGGCGGCGGTGTTCCAGCGGAGGGGGGATTGCGTGGTGCGCATCTACACCGGGACCGCGAGCGGGGTGGACACGTACGAGGTCGACGAGGTGGGCGGCGGTGGCGAGTACGGGGAGGAGGATGACGACAAGGATGTGGAGATGGAGGGCGCGGAGCAGGCTGCCAATGGCGGCGGTGGTGGGCCAGCGACAGTGGTAAGGCACAGGAGTCGCAAGGCGAGCACGTTGGAGGTGGCGATCCGGCTCAAAACTTGACGGGGGTGGGTGGTAGTCTTGGTCTATTTTTTGCGTCACTGGGTGGTAACATGTGGGAGGGGTGTGACTTCCTGCAGGAGGCGAGAATGTCTGTGGGGAGGAGGCATTTTCTTTCTATGGGCTTGTATTTGCACCGTTGCCCCTACTAGCATGGAGTCGCTGTTTTTTTATTGCATTTAAGGCGTTGGACACGGATAGTAGGGAATATCTGGGCGTTCTATGGTTTGATGCTTTGCTATTAAAAGTGTATTATCTACCTATCTATCATTCTATCATGGGGTGTTGGACTGCACTCTGTCGACATGACTATTCAGTCATGACCGCATGTATGGTTTTTCTATTTCCGGCAGCCAATATACCCAAAGAGACTGAATCTTGATCATGCCAATGCAGCGCGTGTCGAGATGTCGACTTTCGGGGATTCCCCGGCAAGATAGCAATTACTCAGATTATGGGGAATAATATCACGAGTTTTAATTGTGACTTTTACGTACTATGTAGTAAGTAGGTCGCCCCCAAAGCCGAGGATCGCAGCAGGGCAGGCAGCCACGGAAAAATCCAAACTGATCTTGATCGGAAACCCCACCAGTTACCCATCCTTGCCTTCAACATCTTGGGAGATTTTGAACAAAATGCCTCAAAAAAAAAATGCAGTGTCTTGCCACTACCGTTGTCCCACCACGATGAAAAGATGACGTGATGACGTTGTATGGGAGTCCCCCGTGAAGAGCAAAGACAACGTGATCTGGGTTTCGAAACAGGGTCTTTGTTCTGACCCGGCAACGTAAAACCTGGCAGCCCTGGACGGGGCGAGTCGGGAAGGGGGTTCAAACGTACAGTGGGGTTTTTTTTGTGTCTCTTGTGCCGTGTAATTAATGAGAAACGCGCTCGCGGCAAGGAGAACAAAGGGTAGGTTCTTTTGGGATCTCCGCTTGGGGATTTCGGCATGGGTTGCTTTTTCCTTTTCGTGAGGCTTGTCAATTTGCAATTGTATATGAAAACTGGATGAGCGGGTGGCGACTCGGATATTTCGCCGACTTTTTTTTTCTCGTTTCTCTCTTCTTTGTCGCGTTGTTTTGGGACTAACAAAAAAAAGAGACAAAGCACGGCCTTGAAACATGGCTTAAGTGGTACCTGACGAGCGGTCGCATGGGGCCGTTAATTGGGCGCTGTGGAATCAATTGGGGGTTTTTTTTTTCTGTTTTAGACCGTGTCCGCCGACGACGACAGGGCGACATTGATTGGCAAGCAGGTAACAGGTACCTGCATATTTTTTTCAGTGTCATGGAGACATTACGACGACGGACTTGCGGGCGCTTATAACCATGTCACTAGGCGTTTTGTTTGCTTTCTACTAGATTATTTATAACGTAGCTAATTTACCCGAGCACTGCGCTGCACGAAACGCGCACCCTGGAAAAGACGTGATGTAAGCTTACGGTATCGCATACGCCTAGAGAAACACAAGAGGAACTAGTTAATTTAGCATAGTAGGTTACCGCTAGAAGACATCCCGAAACCACTCTTCCCGAGCCCGTGCAGCCTTTTGTTTTTGTGCGACGCGCCGGACGAAACCTTTATCCGGCGTTTTGGGTCCAGGCACTGGACCGTTTACCAAGGTTTTTAGCAGGTCCGGGCTAGCTGATGGGTGGGTGCTGGAGATGCTGACAGCGGATGTTCAACGGATGTTCTGCGGATGTTAACTGGGGATGATGCTGATTGACGAAAACTATTGGGGGGATTTTCTGCAACTATCCGAGCGGGCAGCATTCTGGAATGGTCTGCATGATGTACTCTGCCTATATATTGGGACCTGGTGTTTTCTTTTTTTTTTTTTTGTGTTGGCGGTGGCGAATATCATGTTGAATTATCGCAACGTAGTATGAAGAATGACGTTTGGTTCGTGCGGGCGCTAAGCATCCCTCCACTCAGTAGTCTAATCCGGCCCTTTTGCTTTTGTGTGCCAGTGCCTCGGCCTCCCTGAACAGTGTGGAGAAAGGACTGAAAAGAGGGAGAGCAAAAAAAGGGAAAGGTGTGTGGCGCCATCTGGAGCATGGATTGGATTGGGTTTGGCGCAGGGCTTTGTTCACCAACCAGTCTGAGTCCTGACAAACTGGGGAATCCCTCCCTTGGACTGGGACGATGACGGTTTTTTTTCGTTTCCACTGCAGAAAGAAAAGTTTAAGCCAAAAGGACAAGATGTAAAAGAAAAAGGAGAAGGAAAAAAAATAAAGACCTGCTCCATCTCAACCATTGCCAATAGCTGCTTGAACAAACCAACCAGTTCATCCCATCTGCTCATAACTTCATTAGCCACGCGAGGCAACCACCACCAGATCACAAAGTACTGTAGATCCAAACCCCGGACACCTGGGAGATGAACCTTTTTTTTACCGAGCAACCGTCAAATCTTCAGCTTTTGGGGTGCACTTTTACCTTTTTCCTCGGCGTGTGTCCAGCTTCCATAAACGGACAAGCGCCGGGGCACGGGGCGTTGTCCACTGCAACGGGGCGTATCGCAGGGATTGGTTTAGGGTTGTTTGTGCCTGAATTTCAGTCGCGGCGCTCCTCCCAAGAAATGCGCAGCCAATCAGAGACTGCGAAAGAGGAGCTCAATTTGTTGAACAGATCGCTTACGGGCGCGGCGTCATGTCGC
>JARHUK010000980.1:0-18435 GCA_031001725.1 Pseudopyricularia javanii
TCGAGGATTTCAGCTTTCATGTCTTCAGGAAGCCCAGCAAAAACTTCCGGGTCTATATCTGAGGGTATCTCGTCATCGCGCAAGGCAGGACTCTGTATCCGAGAATGCGGCCTTGGGGCAGGTGATCCTTCTCTTGCGACGGCTCTCTTCTGCTGTGCCATGAGCTTTGCGCGAATATCATGAGGCAAGGCAGCAACAACCTCGGGGTCGACCTGCGTGGGTATGATGAACTGTGTCCCGGCCACGTTCAACGGCGTCCGGGCTCGAGAATCTGCCTCCCTGGCCATCGTAAGCGCAACAGCAGGATGCACGGGGCTCGGTTTCGGTTTCCGAGGGGTCAGTGGATCCACTGAGATGGGGTCGTCATCCATCTCATGGCCCGGCGAGGACCTCTTGCGGCTAACTCCGGCATCGTCTTCAATTTTCTCATGGGTTGACTTTTTGGTCATCGGAGGTCTTGCAAAAGCCCCGAAAGATAGCGTTTTCTGGCTGCTCTCTGGCCCACCGGCAGCAGGGCTCTTGATGGGCTCGAGTCGAGTCAAGTGTACACCGAGACCACGCAGATCGCCCGGCGCAAAGTTGTAGCTCCTCAGGATCGAAACGGCTTCTTTGCCGATGAACTCGGCGCTGTGGGTGGCAATCCCAAAAGCGACTGATTTGTTGAAGACGTCGCATTTTCCATGGCCCAAGTGCTTGGGCGGATCAAGAGGAGAGTCAAGCGATCGACGCATGATCTTCATGGTGAAGCCCTTGCCCTTGACTCCCTCGTTTAGAAGTCTCTTCTCTAGCTCCTTGCACAGATTCATGACGAACTCTTCCGCCTCCGGCTGGCTGATGAATCGGACGCCCCAATTCACCTCGGCCGACACCGACTTCCTCATGGGCTGATCGCCGACCTCAGTTTTGTCAATACCCCGCGAGTACTCCCAGAGGCGTTCCCCTGTCTTCGGGCCCAGAATGGTAGTCAACCTCTCCCGAGAGAGCTCTCGCACATCCTTGACCAGCCTGACGCCGACATCCTCAAGTTTACCCTTGATGCTATAGGCGACCCCCGGCAGGTCTTCCACCTGCAGGTCGCCTAGTATTTCCAGAATCTCTTCCGGCTGGATCTGATACTGGCCAGCTGGCTTTGCTTTCCTGAGCGCAACTTTTGCCAGGAGAATGTTTGGTCCGATGCCAATGGACACATTGCAACCGGTCCTGCTTTTGATGACGGCCCGCAGGTTTGTCGCAAGCTTGTTGGCATTCTCCTGCTCTTTCCAAAGGCTACCTTCGTCCACACCAATCCCGCTAGAAGAAGATGCCTCCAAAACAAGGGAGGTAATATCAACGAGTGCCTCGTCAACACTGACGCTTTGCACAATGCCCCCGACATCGATTATTGCCTCGTAGAAGAGCCTGCTGATGTTCTCATAGGCCGGAAAATCATAGGGGAGAACTTTGATTGTGGGACAAAGTTCGAGAGCACGTTTCATCCACATGCCATTCTTGACGCCAAACTCTCGGGCAGGGTAGTTGCAAGAGGCGATCTCAGAACCAGTACTACTCCCGTGAGCAACAACAGCGGGCTTGTCGATATACTCTGGCGCATTTTTGAGCGACACCGCGCAGAAGAAACTGTCAAAGTCTACATGCATGATGTAGCGACGCGTGCCAGGCCTTCGCTTTGTCGGCTTCTGTGCCGAGCCTTTTTCGGAAGCTAACTTCTGCATCTTGGATTTGAGCTCGGCCTTCCAAGTAGAAAGGTGGTGCAGGCGGCTTTCCGAGTAGAACTGTTTCAGAAAGTCCGGGTTTGCTGTCGTAGACTTCCATATCTTGGGGTCTTTTAGCAGTAGTGCATTATGCTCCTCCGATGTCATTTGTTTTCTATTCAGAACATGTGCGTC
Organism: Pseudopyricularia javanii; assembly: GCA_031001725.1. Lineage (NCBI taxonomy): Eukaryota > Fungi > Ascomycota > Sordariomycetes > Magnaporthales > Pyriculariaceae > Pseudopyricularia > Pseudopyricularia javanii. Next base: position 1,887 of record JARHUK010000980.1, read on the forward strand.
TGCGTCCCGTTGCTGATTTTCTCGATCCCGGTTTCCAGTGCCGGTAGATGACCCTGCGTGGTCTTTGGCCTGGTCCACTGGTGCGGGGCTTCTGACTACAGCCTGCCTGGAGTTCTCCTTGCCTGCCGGAGTTGGAGAGGTAGGCGTACTGGCACGGTCCTGCGGGACTTCGGCCACATCGTCTGGGTCCTCTCGTACGGCCATCGAAGGCCGGGTGTTTCTTGGCACACTGCTGTGGTCCAGTCCCAAAGTCGTAGACGAACTGTGACCCCCCGAGGACATAAACCTGAAAGGAGATGAACTATTCGCCCCGTTGAGCTCGGCCTGCTTCTGTAGCTGCTTGGTGTAGAAGCTGTTTTGGGTCTGCTCCTTGTATCCAAGACGAGAAGTCTGGCTCTTTTGGGCAGACATTGAGCCGCCGTCGAATTTAAGCGTCTTCTGCGCCGGGCCCTCGTCGAAGACGCGGTAGTCTGTCCATGGCAGCAGCTTTCCAGCGCTGATAGAGTCCACCACCCACTGGGGCTTCACCATGCGGTACTTGTTGTAGTCAACCACCTTCTTGGGCGGCAGAGAAGAGGCAATGATGTGCGTGGCGCATGTTTTCGAGTCCAAGTACTGGAGAAAACCAGCGCCATGCTGAACCAGCTCCTTGTGCAAGCTAAGGGGGCCGCCGTCAGCACAGCGCAACAACCGGGGGCCAGACAGGCGGACTGGTGAGCACACCTACACTTGTAAGGATGGCTGGGTGTATCCCATCACGTGGGCGACGACGCCCTTGAAGATCTGCGGCTTGCCAGGTGCCGCGTTCGCGCGCAGCTCAGAGTCCAGATTCTGAAGCTTGATCTTTTTGCGCCGGAAATAGTCGCTGAACCCCCCAAAGGCACTGGCCTCATACTCTTCGCCTGTCTCGTCGGTGAATGTATGTTCTTGAATCCGCTTCCGCACTGCGGCCGAGTTCTTTTCAAGGCGGTCACCCATGGCTGCGAGGTGGCCGCGCGCAGGAAAGCGTACTTGGCGACTACCGGGACAATTCCGAGCGCGACGGAGCTTTTGATATTTCCATCACATGTCTTGGCAAGTCATTCTGTACCGAGGCCTTTTTTCCCTTGTTTGTTTGGAGCCGGGTATGATGTCGTTGCCTGCATGAAAGTTATGTTGTTCGGCTGGCGCAAACTCCGCGGTGGCGCGCGGTGGTCCGGGCCTGATGTCCGAGACGCGTTGAGTGGGTGGAGATACGTCACTTTGCAAACTACACTCACACTGTGATGATCAATCAAATTGACTAATCACGTGGTCGCAAAGCATCGATTCCCCAGAGGATCCACTCCGGCTCTCGCGCCTTCTACCAACTCAACCTTGCCCGGCCCTCGCCCGGCCTCTGGACTACATAATCACCCCAACATGTAGTTGCCACCATGAATAACGACCAGTTCCGGAGGCTGATCGAGGCCAAAAACAAAAAGGAAAATACCGAAGGGGAAAATGTGTCATCATCTGCTGCGCGACCGGCAGTTGCCTCCGCCCTTGGGTCGCGGCTCAGGTCGAGCATCCCAATGACGCCGTAAGTAGATGCCAAAGCTGCATGGATGCCGTATTATGGGCCAATACTCACTACGTTTCCTCCAAAACCAGGCGATCCTTGGGCGGCGCCAGCAGCCAGAGCTTGTTTGTGAAGCAACTCGCCGAGCGAGACCAAACCACCCAAGCCCGGAAACGGGCCCGCACCTCGGCGCCCAAGGGCAGCAGGCTTGCCGAGGGCTACGTCGATAGGACCAAGCTCAGGCACAGCGATGGCGCAGACGACGAACGCGAGGCGAGACTCAAGACCATTGAGCAGCTACGAAGCGACAAAAAGATTGATGACGACGAGTACGAAGCAAGACGGAAGGAGATACTCGCTGGGGACGACGGCCGCCCCAAGGGCCTCGATTTCGAACAGTTAGCCAGGGCCTGCAGGGGCGAAACCACACCAGAGGCCGAAAAACCCTCGGCCCCCGATGCAGAGAGTGACGAAGCCGCGCAGGATGAAGGGGACGATGGCTTTGACGATGCATTGGAACAGATAGAAGGTTCGGAGGTTCAGGCAGTTGCCAAAGAGAAAACCAAGAAGAAGGGACAGTTCGCAACTAAGCCTGTTGTGCCAGGCGGGAGGCGTTCAAGAGACCAGATCTTAGCCGAGCTCAAGGCGGCCAGGGAAGCTGCCAAGGCCAAAGAGGAGTCGGCGCTTGGGAACCGCTTCAAGAAGATTGGAGTGCAAAAGGCCCCGGGAACGAGGTTCGAACGCGACAGCAAAGGCAGAGAGGTCATGATTGTCGTGGATGAGGATGGCCATGAGAAACGCAGAGTCAAGAAACTGGCAGCGGATGACATGGAAGAGAAGGCAGCGTTTGTCCCTGACAAGAAGGCGGAAGTTCTCGGGATGGAAGTTCCCGAAGTTTACAGGAAGAAGCAGGAAGAGGCTGAGCAGAAGAAGGCCGCGCTGGAGGAAGACGACGACATATTCAATGACGTTGGCGACTACAACCCGCTTGCAGGCATGGAATCGGACTCGGACTCGGACGGCAGCTCCGACGAGGAGGGCGCTGTCGCAGAAGACCGCCCCACTAAGAGACAGAAGAACGGAGAAGCCGACGGAGAGGCAGGTCCCACTCCTGAAAAGGCAGACGGGAGTAACATTCCAGACATGCCACCGTCAGCGGCCGCACCAGCCGTGCCCGTCGCTCGAAAAGATTGGTTCAAGGATTCAAAGACTGGCCTTGTGTCGGAAGAGTCACGTAAAGTCTCGGCCGCAAACGATCCTGCTGTGCTCGCGGCACTCAGAAAGGCCAAGAGTCTCAACGCCGAAAGCAAGTCCGAGGAAGACAGGCAAAAGGCAGAGAGAGAAGAGCGTCTCAAAAAGATGCTCAAGGAAAGCACCCGAGACGCTGAGGATATGGATATGGGCTTCGGGACCAGCAGGATGGCTGACGAGGAAGACCTAGAGGAGAAAGAAGTCAAGCTCTCGGCATGGGGAAATGCCGGGGGTGACGACGGACAGGAGGGCGGCAAAGCGAAACGGAAAAGAGGCGGCAAGAAGCGCAAGGGCGATGTCAACAGCGCGGCTGATGTATTGCAAGCCATGGAACGACAGAAAGCTTCTAGTAATACATAGACCTGGATATAAGGGTGTGCTAGTCTAGGTAGAGGCCAGGTCACACTATTGCGATTGATCGGGAATCCCGTAACTTGATACATTGACGCGGCGTAAGGAACAAAGTTGCATTTCTTGCTGAGTCAACAACGGTGCTAAATTTTGCACAGACGAAAGTTACACGGGTCGCCAGTGTTTTGCTACTTTTGGTGGTGCATTGCGCGAATGCGCTGAAGTACGTAGGAGAAGTACTGTACATAGGAGGTTTTTTTCGTTGGTGATTCAGGCTATTTTTAGCGGTACACGGAGGTCTGAGATCCACGACCCTGCAACCTTTGACCCAAAGCCTCGGGTGTCACTTTTCTTTATTTCTAGATGTGGATGGAACTTGAAGCGTTACAGGTTATGTATACTTGGCAGGTGTAGCGCATGTCAGAATGAAAAAGAGTTTTGATATAAAGTCACTACTGACTTACAATCACCTATATGAAGCTCCAAGCAAACCCCAATAACTACACTCACTCAAGTTCGCTAACAACAGTCTCATTCCCAAACCAAAAAAGAAGAAAAAAGATAACAGACAAACATAACGCCACCTTATTCGATCACGATGCAATTCTCTCAATTTTTTGTTATTCTCACGACCGTTTTCGCCGCAGGTGCATACGGAGAATGCTTTGCAAGGGTTGACGGTCGTTGCCCAGCAAACAACCTCAGGCTTTTCGTTTGCAACAGCAAAAATGCTGCATTAGCCACGTAGGTTGCAGCCTCCCATAAGAAACATATCTTCTTTGATCTAGGCTGGGCAACTAATCTGTTTTACTATAGGAAATGTTGTACGTCGCAGGCTGAATGTAAGGCCTGAAAAAGCGACCTGTTTCTTTGATTTTGGACATGGTTTTGCCAGCAGCAACTACACTGCACTGTACTGTACAAAAGGTTTAAGAGGCATTATGCGGGGAAAGGAAAGGCGGCTTTGGCCCAGGTTAACCCTCCAGAGCGGGGTGGATGGATGTTATAGCATGGCCGGCCCATAACATCTGTACAACCAACTGTACATGTTTCTTAAATTAATGACACCCAAGATAACTTATAAATGTATACAAAAAAAACTCTCAACCTCCACATACGAAAATCCCAAGGATTGGCCCCTACAAACTTCGTTCCAGCTCCCCTCTCTGGTCCGATCCGATCCCATGGAAAGCTGGCTGAAATCAGCTGGGGCGGTAGGCTTGGAAAACCTTGAGCTTGCCGAGTTCCCCATCACCGGTCGCGGTGTCAAGACACTGCGGCGTTTCAAGGATGGAGAAAGAATCATTACCATTCCATCCGCAAGTCTCTGGACAGTCGAACATGCATACGCCGATGCCCTGTTGGGGCCAGCACTTCGCTCTGCGCAGCCGCCCTTGTCTGTCGAAGACGTCTTGGCTACGTATATCCTCTTCGTCAGATCGCGCGAGTCGGGATACTATGGCCCGAGAAGCCACATAGCAGCGTTGCCTACGAGTTACTCTTCAAGCATCTTCTTTGCGGAAGACGAGTTGGAAGTTTGCGCTGGCACTTCGCTCCACGCCACCACGAAGCAGCTGGAGCGTTGTATCGAGGACGACTATAGGGCATTAGTCGTGCGCTTGCTTGGACACCATCGAGATCTTTTTCCGCTCGAAAAATTCACCATTGAAGATGTATGTGCTCTATAAAGCATGGTGGATGTTGTGAACCAACCACCTACTCACGCCACTTATCCCTTCTCAGTACAAATGGGCTCTGTGCACCGTTTGGAGTCGTGGAATGGATTTTGTACTGCCCGGCGGAAACTCGATTCGACTTTTGGCGCCCTTCGCCGACATGTTGAACCATTCGTCCGAGGTAAAACAATGCCACGCCTACGATCCATTGTCCAAAAGCCTTACTATCCTTGCGGGGAAGGACTACGAAGCCGGAGATCAGGTATGTTCGTCTCATTGTCCGCTGGTACTTCACTTTTGGGCGCTTACATGAGAAATATTCCTATAGGTTTTCATCTATTACGGACCTGTTCCAAATGGTCGCCTTTTACGTCTATACGGCTTTGTGATACCCGGCAACCCTAACGACAGCTACGATCTCGTCCTTTCAACGCACCCTGAGGCACCGCTTTTTGAGCTAAAGCATAATCTCTGGTTATCAGCCGGGCTCGATTCAACCTGTACCATCTCCCTCACCCTCACCGATCCGCTGCCGAATAATGTCCTTCGATACCTGCGTATTCAGCGAGCAGACGAATCGGAACTCGCTGCCATGATGCTTCAGAAGGTCGATGCTGCAGGGAAACTCAGCGATTCGAACGAAGTGGTAGTCCTGCAGGTTATAGTGGAATCGCTCCGCGGTCTCCTGGATAACTTCGGAACGCAACTGGAAAAGCTAGAAGAACAACTCGCCGGTGGCGCTTATCCTCCCGGGGGGAATGCATGGGCTGCGGCGCACGTCAGCCTAGGGGAACAGCGGGTATTGAGATTGGCGAGGAGGAGAGCGGAGGAATTGTTGGCGTCGGTAGGGAGCGGGAGTGAAGATGGGAGTGGTTCATCGTCGGCACCAGCGCGTTGCGCGAACTGCGGCAAGGATTCCGGGCCGTTGATGCTGTGTGGGAGGTGCAAGGGAGTCAAATACTGCGGGCGGACATGTCAGGTCGCTCATTTTAAAGAGCACAAAGTGGCATGTCGAACTTTAGCTTCCAAGACTGCCTGAAATGAGATGCAGTAACATGCGGCCTGCTGACGCTCGTTTTTGTTTGGCCCGATCCAGGCTCTCACTCGTTGGTGTGTTGCGCCAACTAGGTATGTATATACACCAACATGGAAGTCAACCCAATAAGAAGCCATATCGGGATACATGGGAAGGGACGGGGGAGCTGCTGTCTATTTATTTCCCAGGGGATAGACGCAGAAATCAGGGCCACGCTTGACTCGGAAGTAATTAATTTTTGCTTTCAAAGTAATCAAAATATGCTCTTGCTTTTGCTGCAGAACATCCATATGAAAAAAACAATACAACCTTGCTAGTAGACTCTTTGGCTTCGCACATCAATGCATCCGATCTTTGATTAGCTTTAGTCAGGGGTAACGGGCTCATCGTTCTCTTGGCACACCTAACCCTCTGCGACATCGGGCTGACTCAACCCACGTCGCCACCAAGTTTCAGCGCACACGTCAGTAAACCTTGGGTCTCTCCTCCTCCACCACCATGCCTTGGACATCTACTGCACTGCTTCAACTACATCACCTCGAGTATCCTGCGATACAACTCCTCCAAAGGCAATTTTTGTGTGCCGGAAGCTAGCGGGATTTTGTCCATGTTATCCACCTAGTCGACGCCCTCCATGTCAACTGTCAGGTTGACGTTCCTCTACCCGCATCTCTTCCGCGCCCCTCGGTTCGGCGAGTCGGCAACCCAGGCGGCCACACATTTCACCCGCCGCAGGACGGCGCGTGAGCAAAATCGCTCCTTCACATGCCAGCAGGCTGCGCGATACGCGAGGGCGACGTCGCCCAAGCGTGCAACCTTCGTTGCGCGACATGGCAAGGCCGTTGAGCCGCAGCCGCAGACTGGCAACGCTCCAGCCGGTACCGCCAAGTCGACTCCCGCCAAACAGGGAACACCGCCTGTGACGCCCAAGCCCGACCGCCCGAAGGATGCCAACGCGGCAGAGACCATCGCAGCGGAGAGCAACTCGAATGCCAACGAAGCCGGCAAAGGCGCAGAGATTCCCTCGGTCATTGAGCTTTCTGCGCCGACGGCACCGCCGCCTACCAGTCCCGACGACAGCGCTGGGCCAGGCCAGAAGGCCCGGTCCAACGGGCCAATGGAGACGATCCTGCACATGGGCAGCCCTGAAATGCTCAAGACGCAGCACCCGCACCTCAAGCCGGCCTCCTACGTACACCACTTTGACACATATTCGCTCGTAAAGAGGCTCGAGGAGGGCGGCTATACGCAGGAGCAGGCCGTCACGGCCATGAAGGCGGTGCGGGGTCTTCTGGCGCAAAACCTGGGCCAGGCGCAGGACGGCCTCTACAGCCGCAGCGACATGGACAACGAGACGTACCTCTTTCGCGCGGCCTGCTCCGAGCTCAGCGCCGAGCTGCGCAACATGCGGCGGATAAACGACGAGCAGATGCGGCAGCAGCGCACGCACGTGCAGCACGAGGTCGACATTCTGACCCAGTCGTTCAACCAAGAGGTCCTGACCTTGAACGATAGTGTAAAGGGCATGTTTAACGATAGGAGTATGGCTGTGAGGGAGGAGCAAAAGGCAGCAGAAAGCGCTGTAAGTGGTGATGCCTGTTTGTCCCTCAGTAGTGTGTGTCTTTAAAGTGGGGAGAGCAGAGGAGGCGGATTTGCTAACATCTAATGCTCACCAGATCCAACAAATCAACTACAAAATCAGCGTGACGCTCAACAGCGACGCGAAATCCGACATTGAGGGACTGCGTTGGGTTCTCATACGGAGAGGCGTCCTGGGGCTCATCCTCATGGCACTCTTATCGCTCGGTGCCATACGCTACGCAAGCTATCGGAGCCACGAGAAGAAAAAGAGGCTCAGGAAGCAGGCCCAGGAGGCTGAGATGGCCCGACACAATGACGGTAAAGTTGACCGCAGCTCAGCACCCGACGCTGCGGCGCTGCTGGCAGCAAACTAGACGATAACTTGTGTGTCTCGACGACAAGACCTATCTATTCTTTTCCTTTGTCACTAAATAGATAGATACCCAGGCTAAGAATAATCTTGTAAATATCACATGATCAGCAAGACCGGCAACTTGATGGCTCATTTTTGGATACACCTACCCTGCACCATTCATATTGCGTGATTTCGGGCGGCTGGTCAGCCGGGTATTAGCGGCAACATGGGTCTACCATGTAATTTCTTATCTTATCAACAAGTCGTGGGGTGCGCTACCGGGGAACTTTTTTTTGCCAGGCGCATCGGCATCGCGACAATTCCTCGCCATTAGCAACTACCCCTAACAACCAGTAGCGAGACACCATCCAAGATGCGACCATTGACAGACAGCGAGACGCAAACCCTTCTGGCCAAGCTGGCCAACTACACGGGTAACTCACTCAAGAGCCTAATCGCACCTCTCGACGACGGCGACCGCTACGTCTTCCGCCTGCACAAGGACCGAGTCTACTATGTCAAGCTTAGCATAGCGAACCTGGCCACCACAATCGCTAGGGAAAAGCTCATGTCGCTGGGCACCTGCTTGGGAAAGTTCACAAAGGTACGTTGCTGGAACGACCTTGAATGCTACGTCCGGCGCTACTCGTCTTCGAACTGCGAATACTGACATCCAGGCCGCTCACCCAGTCTGGAAAGTTTCGTCTTCACATCACGGCGCTGCCCATACTTTCCGAGCACGCCCGCTACAAGATGTGGGTTCGCTCAAACGGCGAGATGCCATTCCTTTACGGCGGCAACGGTATGACAAACCTTCCCCTTTGTCACTCTTTGTCGCTCGCAATGCAACTGACATTGGACCTTAATCCCCCCTGCCTATTAGTCGTCAAAGCACATGTCGGCCGCCAGACCGACGACTGTCCAGAGCACCAAGGAATCGTAGTCTACAACATGCAGGATGTGCCGCTCGGCTTCGGCCTGACCGCCAAGAGCACCGCCGACGCCCGAAGGCTCGACCCCACGGGCATCACCTGCTTCCGGCAGTCCGACTGCGGAGAGTACCTGCGAGACGAGGACTCTCTGTTCGCCACAGGCTAGATATATCGATGCAAGGATGGAAAATATTTGTTCACATTGCACTTTGGAGTACTGGCGTTTGGGAATCTGTTTTACCCTTTGGTCCGGAGTCCCAGTTGGATGCCGACTTGCTTCGTATGAAAAAAAGATATGATACCAATTCATGCAACCCTTCCAAAGAAAAAAAAAGGTTCTTCTCGATCGATCATAACCGCAAAACACCGAGCCCGTAAGTACGACGATACGACGGGTCGGATTTCTCGGGTGACACCTAATTAGTGTGTAGACTCGTAGGCCCCGATACCGCGCGTAACATTTTCCAGCTCCACGGTGGGCGAGACTGGCCTGCTATCCCTCCTATGGAAGCTGATCTGCGCCCGGTGGACGACGTACTCGCTGTCGGCGTAACCCAGCAGGTCCTTGATATCGGTGCTCTGGTGGCCCTTGATCCTGGCTATCTCGGCCGACGAATAGTTCACCAACGCGCGGCCGACTTCGACGGTTGGGCCCTCCCAGGCTTTCCCGTCGGGGTTGGGCGCTGCGTTCCTTCTGATCCTGTTGACGACGACGATCCGCACGGCCTCCTGCTGGGCAAAATGGCCCTCGACGTCCACGACGCCGACCGGGAGCAGGCCGGCCTTGTCTAGCAGCGCTTGGTAGGCGCCCTGGTCGATGTAGACGGTGCCATGGGGCTTGAGGCCGTGCAGGATCCAGAATGGGCGGTCCCTAATCGGGTCCATCGAGGGGAGGAACCGCGTGTGCAGCGGGGGTTGCTGTGCAGCGGGGCTGTCGGCGCTGGTCGAGTCCGCGGGGCCGTCTGCGCTGCTGCTCGAGGACGTGGCCGAGGGGTTCGCCTCGATCCACTTGACGATGTTGATGATGTTGCCTGGGTTCGACGCCCTGGCGATGATGGTTGTGACGCCGGCAGAGGTCGCGAGCCTTGCCGCCACGATCTTGGTGAACATCCCCCCCGTGCCCAGGGAGGAGCCGGCGGACGATACTGTATTGAAGCTTAGTCTTGGGCCTGATTTCTGGGGGCGGTTGTTAGGTCGGGGTACTTACCGTCGGCCTCGAGCGCCCCGATGTCTTCTACTACCGTGATCGCTTTGGCGTCTGGGTTGGTGCGTGGGTTCTTGTCGTAGAGACAGTCTACGTCGGTCATGAGGAATAGCATTTCTGCGTGGACCATGGCCGCGGTGATGGCAGAGAGTGTGTCGTTGTCGCCAAACTTGATCTCTGACACGGCGAGGGTGTCATTCTCGTTGACAATGGGGATGACTCCCATGTCTAGAAGCTCCATTACCGTGTTCTGGGCATTGAGATACCTTGACCTCTATTTCGGGGGATCGTTTCACCCCTGGATTAGCCTCATGGTATTGTCATGGTCATGTTATGACTGAGCCTGATCCGGGATGTACGAGAACCCATGGGCAGCCCTACTTACATCTGCAATGTCATTCCTGGTAAGGAGAATCTGCGCAATAGGCTGTCTAAGCTGTGTGAAGAGACTATCCCACAGGCTCATAAGACGACATTGTCCTATAGCAGCAAGAGCCTAGACAACGAGACTGATGTTAGTTTAGTCCTCGACGGGCAGGATTCTTAGGATGCGTTCTGTATTCTTTGCTTACCTGCAGCTTGGACAAGTTCTTCTTTGGCCTCACGGCTATGTCCATGCGACGAAGCCCAACACCAATGGCACCCGATGAGACGATCACCACCTTGTGTCCATCTTCCCTGAGCCTGACGGCTGTCTCGACTATAAGGGTCAAGATTGACAGCAGGGGTCTCTTGGTTGTTTCGTCGACGATGGAGCTGGTGCCTGTATTCCGATTTCGGTTAGTTGGGATATAATTCAAGTGTTCTAGAGATGCGAAGTTACATAACGATCTCCTTGTGATCCCTCTGATATACTTCCCTCCAAGAGAAGCACAGGTATACGCAGGGGTCACTCACCAAGCTTGATCACCACTGTACCCAAAGATTTAGGACCCCTCATTGCTACGATGCCGGGTTAGGACGATGAAAAGGATATCGTCAGCCTTTTGATTTTGCTTTTTCCTTAGCCATTAACACCCAGGCAATCCCGAGTCGTCAGAGAAACGGGACCAAACACTTGAGTACATTGAAGCTACAAGAAACGGAATCTCTATCAACTTTTAACGATGGGGCCTCCGGTGTGACTCGTTTTCTTACAGGGTTCGGCATCTTTTTTTACGGCGCCCTTCAGGTCCATTTTTTATTTTATTTTATTACACACAGGGCGTGCGCGTGCGGTGCGGTGCGGCCTGTAGTCGACGGGGAGTGGGCAGTTGTTTCCCCAAGCGGTCTCGGTCTTGGGCTTTTGCTTGGACCCTTGGAAGGTTTGGCGATGGTGCCCCGCAGATGACGCATGAGTTGAAGGGCTAGCTACCGGCCCCGGGGATAGAGGGCAGAAAAAGTTTTAGTTAAGAGGCTCACCGCCCAGGATTCCGGGGGTTGCTGTACGCGACTGCACTATGGAGGGCGCGATCACGACGACCGGACTGGCTTCAACTGCCCGCATAGAAGGCCCCCAACGACGAAAAGCTGTTATTATACAACGATCTATCAAACGACCTAGAACACGATTACTTTTAGTTACTGCGCCAAACCTCAAATTCAATCGTGGCACCACCCAGACCCTAGAATATAGCGAGTTCCAGTAATTGAACAATCCGCCCCATCCGTACAAACCGGTAACCGAATTGCTCAAACGATGGCCTCCACGCAAACCGCCGCACCGGGGGCACTCCCTGCCGCGCCGCCGCCCTCCACACCAGACGCAGTCTCCGAAAATGTCAAACTGCGCATAAATGGCGATCAGCGCCTCAAGATCCGCAGGAACGACCCGGCCGCAACAGGCTACGACCCGTCCGCGGCCAAGTGGCTGAACTACTTCAACGCGCTGACGGGCCGCATGACCAACGAGGGCGTGTTCCACTTCCGCGAGCACCTATCGCGGGCCAACGAGGCCGCCGACATCAGACGGGCCGAGGAGTACCGCGACTGGCTGTTCCGCCGCTCGCCCACGGTGCGCTTCCTGCGCGAGCACATCCGCCTGCTCGGGGGCGACCTGGGCCCGGACAACGTCGACTGCCGGAGGTGCCCGTCCAAGCTGACAGAGGATGGGAGGATCCTGAACCAGGGCGGCGGCTTCAGCCCGCAGCACGGCATCTTGGTCTGCGCAAACGCCATCCGGGACCGCAAGCACATGGAGGACACGCTGGCGCACGAGATGGTGCACGCCTACGACCACCTGAGGTGGCACGTCGACTTTGTCGGCGAGAAGGACCTGAAGCACGCGGCTTGCACAGAGGTTAGTACAGTACAGCCGCCGCACAAACTTGCCAGTGATGGCGGATACATGGCCCCTGATGACTGAGAATGCTGACAATCTTTTGTCCGCAGATTCGCGCGTCGATGCTCAGTGGAGAGTGCAGGTTCACAAGAGAGGCCTTCACCAGAGGTAACTGGACCGTCACGCAGGGGTTCCAGAACTGCGTGCGCTCTCGGGCCATCATGTCCGTCAGGGCGAGAGCCCGGTGTAGAGACACTGAGCACGCCACCAAGGTCGTCAACCAAGTATGGGCCTCATGTTTCGCAGATACAAGGCCTTTTGATGAGATTTTCAAATAGGCGATGCAGCCACTTGTTCGAAAATCTCATTGGGGGGCCACTCGTCCAGCCACTTACTTTATTCAAATGTATGATACCACCGGAGAAGAGCGTATAGACCCAAAAGCCTGGGATACGTCATGTACCATTATAATCATGAGAAAGTCGCAGGATCCCCCAGATTGATGGGGATCCTGGATGTTACCAGAACAAGGAAAGGAAGGAAACTTTGGATAGAAGTACCCATGCAAAATCCAAACAAAAGAAACCCAAACACCGCTTCAACAATGCTAAAAAGAAACCTTAACAACGCCGGTACGGTTACAGTCTTGGACTTTTAGACAAGACTCATTCATAATATCGTCAAACTCGTTGTCGCTCTCCGTCAGTCACTGGACCTGCCCTTTTCGCGGTTCGTAGCACGCTCGCCCTTGACACAGTGCTTGATTATCCAGGGGTGCTTTTGCACCGCATCGAGGGAAAGTCTCTTGACAGGATCAAGAACCAAGAGCTAAGAGAAGCGCAACCCAGTCAGTCAATCTAGCCGCGCGCAAAAAAAAACACCACAAGAGTCCAAGACATACCTTCTTGATCAAGTCACGACACTCGGGGCTGACAAATGACGGAATCGTCATGTCGGCCCTGGCAATCCTCCTCTGTGTCATGACAGGCGTGTCCTCGAAAGGAGCCTCGCCGACGACGAATTCATAAGTCAACACACCCAAGCTCCACAGGTCAACCTTTTCGTCGTAGGTGTTATCCTTGTTGCCGGACTTGATCATCTCTGGCGGCAGGTAATCGAGAGTGCCACAGAGCGTCTTGCGGCGGTTGTTTGGGGCGTGCACACTCCAGCCAAAATCGGAGATTTTCAGCTCGCCGTGGAGGCCGACTAGGATGTTCTCGGGCTTGATATCGCGGTGGATAACGTGCTTGCGGTGCAGATACCTCAATGCGCTGGCCATTTGGGCGATATACTGGGCGGCCTTCCATTCCGGGAAGCGGTTTTCTTTGCGCAAATGCTTGTACAGCTCGCCTTTGCCGGCAAACTCAAGGATAAGGAAAATGCGCTTGTTGTCGTGGAAGTGGCCGTACATCTTTAGGATGTTGGGGTGGCAGAGGTTGGTTTGGATCTCAATCTCTCGCCGCACCTGCTTCTCAACGCTGCCAGACTCCAGCTCCTTCTTGTATAGGACCTTGAGCGCGCAGATGAACCCGGTGGTGCGCTCACGGGCGAGGTAGACACGGCCGAACTTGCCCTTGCCTAGCGGCCGCCCAATCTCAAACATGCCCAAGTGGAACTCCTTGGGGATCCTGGGAGCTGAGGCACCTGCATCTGAATCATCGTGGGCGAGCTCGTCCGCGCTGGAAGAGAAGGACTCCTTCTTGTGTTTGCTGGGGGATGGGGGCTCTCTGCTCTTGGGGGGAGGCGCGAGTTTCCTTTGCGCCGCTTGGGATGGAAGAGTGACCGCCGTCACTGTGTTTGCGCTTTGTGTTTGTAGGGCGACCTTGAACAGGTTCGGTCTTGAGCCGCCATGCGACATTTGTGCCGAGATCGTGGTTACCTGTCATCGAAAGTCAGTTCAGGCCGATGCTCGATGTGCCGAGCTGCTTGTAGTTGGCGATGAGAAGCCCGGTCACTCACCTTGGACTTGTGGTGTGTTCGACCAGCATCACCAGCGTCGTTCTCGTCGTTGACCGTCAGGTGCTCGAAGCACTCTTCGAGCTGGATAGCTTTGGTTGCCATTTTGGTAAAGCTCTATGTCGGCAGAGCACAGGGCGGTGAGGTATTGACGGAGATGGAGTGTGCCAAAACAACGAATGCGATAACCAGAGGCGGTGACGGTTCTGTTTATAGACCGCAAAACATCTGGCTGACAAGGAAGTGCGGACTTGAGAAAGCGAAGACGTCGGAAAATAAAATGTAAACGAGTGCAAGTTCTGGGAGCTCCCTGACAGGACCCAAGAAACACTTTTGGGGAATTGATTCGTCTTGCAGCCATGTTGTTGCGGTGCCTGTTGTGTCAGCTCAAAGAGGCATGTTTGTGGTGCATGCGGAGGAGGACTGTGGTTGCCCAGCAACACCCTGGCAACTGATGCGCCGCCCTAGCCTGGACAGATGGGGCTGGGGCTGGACCTGGACCGCCCGACGACCGGGATACTTCAATAAACGCAGCATCGCGAATTAAATCCCTGCAAGTACAACGCGCAGCCATAGCGCTTAGACGAACTAACAATGTCTTGTTCGGAACCAGAGATTTAAAGGACAAGGATTTGATTGTATGTACTGTAGATTGCATTAGAACTCTCTGTGTAATAAACCCAACCCGTTGGTCATGTTTGGGACACCCCTCACCCTAATCAATTAATGCTTTGACAGCGAGCTCCAACTTCCGCATCGGAGCTCCTCCCAACCCTAACCCCGCATCCGCGATGACCTCCCCGCCATGGGAACCTTTTTACGTCACACTTGGGAGGAAACAACCTCGAGACGCCTAAAGGCTGTTCCAAGGACGGCGAACGGCAAACGACTACGATATATTTACTGAATTAACATACCCAACATACGATCCGGTATCCCAATACCAGAACTTCCACAGCCATGGCAGAAGGCAGCACCACCGAGATGCTCCACGTCGACTCGCCCAACGAGCCCTTCCCGGACCCGAGCCACCTCGCACAGGCGACAAAGGTGCACCGCCAGGGCAGCTTCGAGGTGGCGTCCCGCAAGCTGCCGATCTCCAAGTCGGACCCCATCGACGCCATGTCCGCGCGCATCGGCATCCCCGTCCCGGAGATGATATTCGGCGACAACCTCGTCGCCGTGCGTCACGTGCCCACCGGCTGGACCATCTCCTTCTCCGCCGAGGCGGCCCTCGACCGCGTCGAAAAGACTGAGAAGGGCATGCTCCGCGTCGCCTACGCCGGCGAGTGGTCCAGCTCGCGCGAGAAGACGAGTGCCGGCATCCAGGAGGTCGTGCGGCCCTTTGACTGGAGCTACAGCACCGACTACCGCGGCACCGAGGCGGTCGAGGCGCCCGAGGCCGCCGGTGCCGGTGCCGGTGACGGTGCCCCCATACTGCTGGCGCCAGCTCCTCAAGGGAAGCAGATTCCCATCGAGCTGCTCAAGCGCCGGGACCCCATCCTCTTCTTCGACGAGGTGGTCCTGTACGAGTCGGAGCTGGACGACAACGGCGTGTCCATCTTCAGCGTAAAGGTCAGGGTCATGGAGCACCGCATGCTGCTACTCGCCCGGCTGTATATGAGGCTGGACAACGTCATTGTCCGCGTGCGGGACACGCGGCTATATGTCGACTTTGACACGGACGAGGTCATACGCGAGTACACGGCCAAGGAGGAGAGCTTTGGGAAGGTCAAGCAGGTAAGTCGCTTTAAATTCGCAGTCAACCATGCGGGAATTATGGCTCGTGTGGCAAAAGCTTACCGTTCGATCCTCAGGCTCTCATGATGCAAGGGCTGGTCCCGGATACAATCACATCTGCGTTTCGAGACGCGAATCAAATAGCAGAGCACGTCCCTGTGATAGATCACCAAGTCGACTACGCAAAGTTCTCATGAACCTTGCGTGATCTTGACAGAAAGCAAATCACTCTACTTTTAGTTGTTTCCTTTTTCCACAAGGCGTTTTCTTATTAGATGTAGGCATAGGCGTTCAGGCGTTGTACGTATAGGTCAAAATGACGTGAAATTCATTGCGGTTTTCGTTTTACAAGCACGTGGGCCCTTGACAAGTAAATACAACTTGGCTCTAAAAAAAACAGAGCCTGGAGATTCCGACTTCACCCAGCAGCTGTAGTATATGTTCAAGGCAAGGCCAAAAGGTTATCGCGGCAAACTCCGTGTACACTCAACTCCCAGCAGACCGGGTATACAGACCACAATGACGCTCCGTAATCAAGATCAAGTATGCCAAGCCATCCGAGAAACGCCGAACTATTAAACAACAAATGGGGGTTTGTAAAAAAAAAAAAAAAAAAAAAAAAGGGATTGATAATTGAGTAGTGCAACCGCTGGCTTCTGTCCCAATC
>JARHUK010000980.1:18461-47370 GCA_031001725.1 Pseudopyricularia javanii
CGCCGCAGCTCCCGGTGACGAGGGTTCTGTAACCTCCTCAAACTCCATCTCCCACTGGTCAACCTTCTTAAATTTTTCAGCGGCTTGCATCAGCTCCTCGCTGGGCTCTTCTCGAGGCTCGGCATTGACTTCAGTTGCGTCAAAGGTATCGTCGGGCAGTATGTCGGCTGAGCTGGACTCTTCATCCAAAGTAACTTCGATCGTCTCCCCTTCACCTCCCCCGTCCTCCTGGTTTTCCTTGTCGGACCCTATAGCTACCCGTGAGCCATAGGTCCTCCGGGCGCGCTTCTTGGCACCCATTGTGGCTCGTTCTCTGCCGGCGGGGGCGTTTGATTCGGCCAGCGGCCTTGCAGGCTTTCGCGCATGCCTTACCCCAGGACCGGTCACATACGATAGCTCGTCTGCTTCTGCGGCCACTATTGTCGAGTCGAATTCATCGTCAAGCTCGTCATCCCGAACCGGCCTCTGTCTCCTCTTGGGCAACATCGCCGTGAGCTCCGCTGTAGTAAGTTTTGGTGAGGCCTCGCGAGGCTCCCTCTTAGCGGCTGCCGCTGCCCTGGTGTTTTTCGCCTTCGGCGCAACGTAGTTTGGTGAATGTGTCAGGGAAGGTGGTGATGAGATATCGGATAGCGCATCTCCGCCGTCAACTGGAGCCGGTGTTTTGCGAGAGTCCGATGCCACCCTGCGCTGCCTGTTGCGGGGTAGATTGTGTAGCGACGGCCACATGGTAGGGCTGCCGCCGGATGAGCTGCTACTAGCAGGCGGCGCCAATACATCGTCGTCGTCCTCTGCAGCGGCGCGACGGGTGGTTGCGCGGTCAGGGGTCGATGGCGTATCGTCGAGGGGCGGCAAGCTGAGTTCCGAGTCGCTCTCGATAGAGGCCTGTGGCTCATCGCTGGAAGCCAACGCGACGCGTTTCGAAGAGCCTTGCTGTCCATCTGTCGATTTCCTCTTCCGTGACGATCCCTCCTGTGGGCTTGTATCAGGGGCGGGTAAGGAGGGTTCTCGATCCCTTACGTCGGAACCGCGGGTTTTCCTACGACTGGGCGATCCCGCGTCGCCCTCCGTCAAGTTCCCATCTGACTCGTCACCACTCTCTTCCTGCCCCTGATCATCAGACAGATGCCCCGTTTCGTTCTCGTCTCGTCGGGACTTCCTCCGGCTCCCCAATATACTCTGCTCCCTGGCCCTCCGCTTGAAAGCCCCGATGTTGAATGTCGTGCTGATACTGGGTGTGTTGGGGCCCCTGCTACTCGGGCGAATCGGCGCATCATCCCGCCCGACGATGCTTGACTGTCGCGGCCTGCCTCGCCTGAAGAGCCCAACATTGAACGAGGACGTATCGGTTGATTGCTGGCCACCCACCAGGGCGGAGTCGTCCCCCAAGCTTATATCCGCGTCGAGGTCGAAATCACTACCGAAAAGCTCAGACTCGTCCGCGAGCTCAATCCCTGACGCATCTGGCGCGCTCCTCCGCAGCCTCGCAGAGCTCCTCCGGGTGGTGGCGCGTATTGTCGAGGCAGAGCTGGCTTTCCTGACTGTCGACGGCGCGTCCAGCGCTGAGGTAGAGCTCAGGTCATCAAGGCGGTTCATTGCGGCATCTCGGCGACTTTTTGAGTCTTCGAGGGCCTTGGTCTGTTCGGGGTTTGCATTGGCGGTCGAGGCGGGAGGGCGCCTGGCAGCTTGGCGTTCGACTTCTCGGTCGCTGAGGCCGTATATGTCGGTGCTCGCGTCGCTTGCTGATTCGCTATCCCTGACATGGGCTGCAACAGTCTTCTTGACTGGCTCAGGGCGAGCGGCTCGGGCGACGGCGACGGCAGTCGCCTTGGTCGCTGCCGGCGCGACTCGAGATCGTACCGGTCGCGGCATCGCGTGCTAAGTTCGGATCGCTGGGAGAACAGTGGTCCTTTGAGATGTGACTGATATAACAGGAGAATATTATTATTGAAAGAGATCTAAGCAGCGTTTTGTATTATTGGGGATTAACTGTTCCCTGTCGCGGAATGAAATGTGTATCTTGTAGGCACCTGTGGAGGAGGAGGAGGTGGTGGTGGATCTTGACATGGAGGTAAATACAGTTAGCTGATCTAGACGCGAATCTACGCGTCTTACACCGCCACAGCCCACTACACTACTGGCCGGGTCGGCCCCACACAAGCTTCAGCCACAGCCCCTCGTAGTAGGAATGTTGGTCCTCGACGTCATTGGAGCTCTCGGCCAATGTCTCTGCTGACATCTATATCGGATCGGACTTCTACACCTTTGACGTGTCCCCAGTCCTCCGTCCGATCCTAAATTTGCCCGAGAGAGAAATAAGTAAAATGGCTGCTGCGATGCTTTGTCAGCGGTCATTGGCCCAAAGATGTCTCCCTCTGGCAATAGGAGCGTCGTTGGGGGTTGGTCACCTGGCGTACCGGAGTAAGGTGCAACCCTATAGGCTGGATGCGCTCTCCCATAGTTCAACGCCAACCTGGTTGCCAACAAGACCGGTGGCCCAAGTCGAAGATGGCGAGGAGGGCTTCCTCAATTCGGATGTTCTACGCCAAATTTCAGGCGGCAGTGTAACAGGTGCGTTGAACCTTGATCATAATGATTTAGACACTTAGGGGACAAGATAGTAACAACCTCGGCCCATGGCAGGCTTCTTGTCCGGGTTGCTTGTCAGCGTCTTCTCGCGCACACTCGTCCTGATTATGGGCGTGACAATAGTCGCCTTCTCGGTAAGTTGCACTTGAGGCCCGAACCACGTAGCATCCGAACTGACAAGTGGTACGTACAGGTTGCGGCCAAATATGGTATAGACTTGGTGCACATGTTGCGTCTCAGGGAGAGAGCACAGAAATCGCAGGTTTTGGTTGCCCTCCGCCACAACACCGCGTTCAAGTTGTCATTTGGTATTACATTTGCTTTGGCTGCATTCGCCCACTTCTGAGTGATGCAAACTCGTGACTAGAAACAGTCACCTGGTAGTATAACAAGAATTCAAGCAGATCTTCCCATCAACTCAAAAAGGCTGTGTTTCACGCTCCAGCCATGCCCTTGTCAGTTCATCGTCCTTGAAGAAGCCGCTTGTTTTCTCCAGGATGAGCTTGCTGTAGTCGTTCAGCCACTTCTTCTCTCGTGGCGTCAAGAGGCTCTCGTCGATCAGCCTGCGGCAATAGGGAACCATGGTCACATGCTCAAACCCAAGATAGGGCTTGTCGCCGAACATGTGCTTAGTCTCTACCTCTCGCACCATGGCAATGTTTTCAATGCGGATGCCGTATGAGCCGTCCTCGTAGAAGCCAGGTTCGATAGAGGTTACGTTGCCGGGTGCGAGTGGGACTTCGGCGTAGTGTTTCCTAGTGCCAATACCGATGGGGCCTTCATGCACATTCAAAAAAGAACCGACACCGTGTCCGGTGCCGTGTCGGTAGTCTAGTCCTTCCTCCTATGGTATTTGTTAACATTTGGCTCCTAGGGGAGGGATGAAGTGCAGGCGATAGCCCTTACCCAAAGAAATTGTCTTGCAAACGGGTCCAATGCAAACCCCGTAGTGCCCTTGGGGAATACGGCCATGTCCAGAGCCATGTTGCCCTTGAGTACCAGGGTATATGCCTTCCTCTCGGCCTCCGAGGGCTGGCCGAAATGGAGTGTTCTCGTGGTGTCTGTTGTGCCATCCAGAAACTGTGCCCCGGAATCGCAGAGGTAGACAGATTTTGCGTCAATCGTTGCGCATGTGTCCTCTTCTGGTTTATAGTGTATAACAGCAGCACTGCATTTTTGGTCTGGTCAGATGTCAAAGTTCAACCACATTGAGGCGCGTAGACACTTACTTTGCACCCGCGGCGGATATAGTAGTGAAGGACAGGCCAACAAAGTCCGTGTGTTTAGCTCGCAGCTTTTCCAGCTTGGTCGCAGCCTCGACCTCGTTGAGAGTGGCCTTCTTGTTCGCTACTTGATCTTCGAGCCAAGCAAAGTACTCAATTAGCGCCGCGCCGTCGCGGATGTGGCATTTCCTCATTCCCTCGAGCTCTGTCTCATTCTTGATAGACTTGGAGTCGCAAATGGGGCTCTTGATTTCATCGACGTCCCCGCCAAGAGCCAGCTTGAGAGCCCATGAAGTTGTTGTGGAAATGGACAGCTTCTTGATCTTGCTCTCGTCGCCATCATCCTCGGTGGGTTTTAGGCTTCTGGCCAAGACCTCCGAGTCCTCAAAGATGCTTTCGTATGGCCTAATATCGACCTTGTTCTCCTGGAGGTAGGTGTGACATTCCGCACTCAGCTTCGATGCGTCAACGTAGAGCGTAGCTTTGTCGGCCGTGACAACGGCGTATGAGAAGAAGACTGGGTTGTACGGAATGTCGCTACCACGAAGGTTGAAGAGCCATGCAATCTCATCCAGGGTCGACACGACGAAGCCATGCAGCTTCTTCTTTTCCAGAGCCTCCCGAAGCTCCTTCAACTTGGCCCCGGTGTCCTTGCCGGAGTACTTCTGGGAAAGCAGATGTATGGGGTTGCTCGGGCGCGAGGGCCTATGCCTCCCCCAGACCAAGTCCACCAGGTTGTCCGTGATGGCGACCAAGTCCTTGCCGCCCTTGGACTTGATCTTGTCCTGAAGAGACTTGGCCTCGGAGCTTGACATCAAGGTAGGATCCACGCCCACCGTCTTGCCGGAAGCGGCTTGCTCCGCCGACCATTCCTGCCATGTCGGGACATCAGGCTGACCCTGCTTCAGGAGCTCCCAGTTTGTGTCCAGCTCAGTCGCAGCTTGGTTGAAGTATCGACCATCGGTCGCGAGGGCAGCCTTATCGTTGGTGATGACGGCAGTGCCCGCGGAGCCGGAGAAACCGCTGATGAACTCTCGGCGGCCGTCACAGGGCGCAATGTATTCGGAGGAGTGCGCATCTTCGGTGGGAACGACTAAAGGCAGGTGTAGGTTGCGCATCAGTGAGCTGTCTATGGATGCGGGTGTATATGATATAACATACTGTAGACGTCAATGCTTCGCGCACGCATCAAGCCCCGCAGCTCGGCGAGGCGGTCTGTTGTGTTAACCGTCTTCATGGTGGTATCGGTGTTGTTGGTGGTGCTGGAGGAAGACGAGCCAAAGCAACGCGCGAACTGCCGGCAGTGTGCGGGAGGTATTGGCACTGCTCCCAAAGTGACTCGATGTGACGAGAAGGGATACGAAGCGTTGCAGAGTGGAAATAAATTGAAACTGGACAGCCTAGCAGCCTTTAAGAACTGCCTGAGGGATGTCGAGTTCATGAAGGCTGCCTCGAGGTGGAGCTTGTAGATGAGGGGTGTCGGCCGTGTCGCAAGCTCTTTGGGTCGCAGGCCCTGCAAACCACTATAGATACATAGAGAACGAGTACTGTACGTACTGGATTGAGATGTGCACTGGCAGAATGCCCCACCATGATATGATATCCGTTGCGTTACCTGTATGCAAAGAGACACATTTGAATGGACAATTGTTTCGTCAGGACGGCTGGCTGAGGTGATCATCTTTTAAAGTCCACCAGGTCTCGAGCCATGTTCCAAAATTCGACAGTGATTCCAATTGACAATGAATATCAAATCGCAGGATGATTGATCACATTTGATTTGACATTATCGACTGCCTGTACCGATGACGCGCTGCGGGATCCATCATGTATCGTCGAGCACCCACAAATCCAACTTGAAGCAGCTTCACTGCACCGCAGCTTTGTCTTGGGCTACCATTCAGGCCAACGACCTTCCACTTGTCATCACCATTTGGGCGACCACAGGTACTCGGATACTCGTCACTACCAAGCCCCGTTGCTAATTGCAAAACAACAGTCATCATCGGATCATCACTGTCATTTTGAACTTTTCCGCTCGCCATTCATTCAAATTTGGCTCGCCCCTCACTCAACCAGTTCTTTGCTCTCTCCGACCTCCTTTTGAGTCTATGTACGTACATACGGTACAGAGCGTACAGTGCGAAGGACACGCAGCCAAGACGCGGCCAGCTCTCCCATCCACGACTATCGCGTGAAGAGGGCATGAAGCCTTTTGTTTCTTAGTGCATGCACCCATAGCACCACATCATGCAAGGAGAACAGGTACTGCCTCTTCCGTCCTCGCTGGAAGAGGTTGTGGCCGTAAGTCAGACAGACACCTTTCGACTTGATGCACTGGTCGGTACGCCTTCTAACTTTCTCATCTATTAGTTGATACTGGCACTCTACGAGCCAGGCCCCCCAGAGGCAATAGCACGAATCCAGGAGGTTCTTCAGCGCGTGCAAAAGTCGCCCGAGGGCTGGCAACTGGCCCAAAGTCTTCTTGTTAACCCAAACGATACTGTCAAGTTCTTTGGTGCACTCACAATTATTGTAAAGCTGAACACGGAGAGGTAGGTGGCCATTCTAACACAAAGACAAGCACAACCTGCCTGTGTTCAACGGGCATTCATCCTCTTTTCTCATCATTCCCTAACTCACGGAGCCATGCAACAGCTCAACCTTGTCCCAAGATGACGCAAATGAACTCTTACAAAACTTGGTCAGCTGGTTTGTGCGGTCTTTGCGTGACGGTTCAGGCGCCCTGGTAACCAAGAAGTTGTGCTCCGCGCTCGTCACCTGCTTCATTCAGTTCCCCAAGATATGGCCAAGCTGTATGGCGCATCTGGTACACTGCCTGTATACGCAGCGCAGTGTGCCCATTTCCAAGGCCAGGGAGGATGATGTTGACACCACTGCCGGGCTCTTGGACTACGTCGGCCTTAGAGCGGGACTTTGGTTCGCAGCTACACTAGTGGAGGAAACAAGCAAGACCGACATTAATACGGAGAAGTAGTGAGTTTTGACAAACACTCCGTGTCCAGGTATCAACTAACCATGAGGAACAGCTCGCCGGCTCACAACCAGCTCATTACCGAAGGCCGAGATGTTGCCTGTCTAATTGCACGGGGGCTGGACCCTGGCTTCACCGGTGCAGATGTTACAGCCATCCAGAGTGAGGCCATCAAGTGCCTGCAGGTATGCTTAAAGTCCTATGCCTTGACCGCCATGAATGTCCTCATGCTAAAAACATATATCTGTAACAGTCCTGGATCATGTATAATCAGCGCATATCTTCGTCAACTGATGTGTTGACCACCTCGCTGCGGACTCTTCTGGTTCCCGTTATCAGATGCTTAATAGTCGATGAACTTTACGAGGCCAGCATAGACCTCCTTACCGACACGCTGTCAAACTACTCCGCCTTCTTTACAAGTGAGGGATTCGACATGCTCATCAACCTTTTCGAAACCTCATGGTCCGAGAACCGATACCAGCAACTAGTTGGAGGAGACTTCGATTTCGACTCTGTTCAATATGGCATGCTGATGATCGCTTTTGCCGATGCCAAGGTAGCCGAACTACAGAGGAGCACAGATCATCGATCACGACGGTTTCTTGCTGGCCTGAGCGGCTTGCTCGGTGCAGCCGGCTATGCCGTGGGCGAAGACAAGATATTCGTGTCTGCGCTTGAGTTTTGGGCTACTTTTGTGGAAACCATGGTCGACACCATGTTCAGCGAGGAGGCCAAAGGCTCAGAGGCCTGGGTGCAGAATTCTCTAAGCTTGGTGATGCAGGTCGTAGGGAGCTGTTACAAGAAGATCCAGTTCCCGCCTGCAACGGTATTCTCTACCTGGGACTCATCAGAGCGTGCCGGCTTTGTTGAGGCTCGCAAAGACGTTGCCGACCTATTGCAAACGGTCTGCACCATACCAAATGCCAGCCTGGTCTCTCTATTTGTTGATAGACTTTTGCAGGCACTGTCAGCACAGGCCTGGGCAGAGCTAGAGGCGGCAGCGTTCTGCCTCAGCGCCCTGTCTGACTGCATCTCTGACGGCGGCGAGTACGACGATCTGCTTCTCAAAGTTTTCTCGTCCAGTCTGTTTGAACTACTGAGACAGGGCGATAAACTGCCAGTCCGGCTACGCCAAACGGGCTTGTCCCTCATTGAGCGGTTTTCTGACTACTTTGAGCGGCACGGCGAGCTTCTTCCAGGCGCTCTCAATCTCCTTTTTAGTGCAGTGGGAGACTCAGTGCTGGCTGGGCCCTCGGCCAAGTCCATATGCACACTTTGTTCGTCGTGTCGATCACATTTGACTGGGGAGGCGGCTACATTCATCTCCTCCTACGAGACCATTCATTCTTCGAGATCTATGGATCCTGTGGCAGAAGAAAAGATTGTCATGGCGATCTCCTGTGTCATCCAGGCTATACCGGACGAGAACACAAAACTGCAAGCATTCCGCCATTTGTACAGGATAGTCCGGCAAGATTTGGATCGCTGCTTGCAGCTCAAGACACAACCAGAGATGTTTGAGATGTCTGACCCGATGGTAGCAAGATACTACGCTGAGGCCCAGTCACAGTCACAGGAGTCGCCGACAGCAGACAAGATTGCCGGGCAAATTGCCGTACAAAGCTTGAGGTATATGTTAAATATGGCAAAGGGGCTGCAAGCCGTCAATGATTCCCCCGTGGAACTAGACGATCCGTCAAAGGCTGAGACCTCTGTCAATGAGCAGCTGCCCCAACTACAATCGGAGATAATGCAGACAATGGTTCAGTTACAGGCTGCATTTCCGGACAATGGCGAGCTCATGGAGTCTATCTGTCATGTCTTGCGGGCAGGTTTCTCTGAGACAGAGCCAGGGCCGTTTGTGTTCCCTGCGAACATCGTGTCTCAGTACCTTACAGGCCAAGCTTATAGTGGAACGCCTCGAATAGGATATGTGGTCAGCACAGCCTGCGCCTTTACGAGCTCGCTGGCTAGTAGCTCTCGCGAGGAAGCAGCCAAGCAGCTGACGAAAATATTACCATGGGCTATCGATCTTCTGCAATCCCTTCCAGGTAAGAGCTGTTGTACCTGGGCTACATGCGTGGGAGCGTCGGACTAATATAAATATTTCTCTAACAGAGCCCGAAGCCGATACTGAGCTTTCTCAGAATGTCATCGATTTGGCGACCAGAGTTGTCCAGAGACAGCCCAAAGTCATGATGCAACTCCAACCATCCTCTTTACTGGAGTTTTTCTTCATATTTGTTCTCAAGGTGCTCGATGGCCGCGAGACTTTACCAAAGTCAGCTGCTGCGGAGTTTTGGGTAAGCACTCGGGCTCTTACTGCGGTCCTAAGGAGGCTACTGAACCTGGCTGACTCTTTGATGGACCCAGAGCAACTTTCTCACGATCAAGACGACCGACGAGTTCGTTCAACAAGCTGTTGACTCCGTCATGTCACATCTCGGCCCATTGCTTGCAGTTTCGCTGGTTCGCAACATAGGCGGGAACGCAGCACGTAGCGAAATCGATAGGCTGAGCGAGCCGTTGAAAAAACTAACCGCGCAGCACGTCAACGCCAAGGTTTGGCTCGAGGCTGCCTTGTCCGACATTTCATTCCCGAGCTCCAGGGTGTCACCAAAGGACAAGTCTATGTTTCTCAAGAAGATTCTCAGGTGAGTGGCTTGATGCTGTGACTGGAAAGGCACATCTTGGGAGCAGAGCTGCGTAACTGACACACGTGTGTAGCCTCCGTGGAAACCGGCAGACAAACCAAGTTGTCAGGGACTTTTGGCTGGCATGCAGAGGATCTAGCTTCGCTTACGTATCTTGAACGCTGGTGCATTAGTTCTGGGCCTGGAAAGGACAACTCAAAGCATCTTTCGCGGAAGATGATCCAGGCTAAGATCCTAGGGGAGAAATGGATGACGGAGATGTAACAAGGTTTTAACAACAAACGTACACCATCAAATGTACAGATCTTGATCCAGATCTAATCTAGACATGGCACTCCGGCATCATGCCAAAAAATAACAGCATATTAAGAAGTACAAGTGTGAACATTATATGTGTGGTTGTACAGGAGACAAGCGGCCGAAAGCAACAGCAGGACAAAGAAAGACACATGGATCACACGAGGCCGACGGCAGCGCGCACAACCTCCATGGTTTTCTCGGCGTTTGCACGCGCCCTGACAGCACCCTCATGCGCGACCTCGTCGAGGTACTTCCCGTCGTCCCTGGCCAGGATCTCGAGGTACCGTTCCCGGATGCCGGCAAGGCCCTCGACGACGGCGTCGGCGACGGCCGCCTTGAGCTCCTGGATCGACGCGCCCTCAAAGGGCCCGCCGGGGGCGCCGAGCTCGGCGGCGCTCATTCCTCTACCGCCAAAGATGCTGAGCAGCTCGAACAGGTTAGCAACGCCCGGGCGGTCGAGCGGGCTGTAGGACACGGTGGGCCCGTTGTCGGTAAAGGCGGTCCTGATGCGGGCGCGGATGTCGTCGGCGCTGTCTGTCAGGAGGATGCGGGAGCGGGCGTCTGCGTGGGACTTGGACATCTTTTGGGTAGGGTGGCGGAGGGACATGACCTTGGCCGTTGGTGCTGTTGGCGGATGGGAAGGGGTGTTCCCTTGAGTCAGTCTTGTAATATGGGGGAGGGGAGGGACGAGCTGTGAAGAGAGAAAAACCCACATATTATGGTCTCAGGGGAGACGAGATGTTTGCCGTATATCGAGTTGAAGTTTGTCGCACACTCCCTGACGAACTCTAGATGCTGGGCCTGGTCCTCACCCACAGGGACGTGCGTGGCTCTGTTTACACAAATAGGGCATAATAGTTAGTAAGTAATCAGATGGCTTCGGAACAAATTCAAACATGACCAAGCACGCGTGCGCATAATCCCATCCTACCTGTGAACGAGGACATCAGCGGCCTGCAAGACGGGGTACGAAAAGAGACCCAGCTTGAGCTGGGCCTTGACCTTCTTGTCGTCGAGAGAAAGCTTGTCCCCTGGTTTAAGAGCCATTTTGGTCTATTTGTGCCCGTTCGCATAACACGCCGAGGTCAGCTTCACCAGATGCTTTACAGTCCTGCAAACTTGTCGCTTCGGAGAAGGTGACAAACCTTCCACTGCGTCATGCGCGAGAGGTAGCCAGTCGAGGCGTTACAGCACAGAAGCCACATGAGCTCTGAATGCGCTGGGACCTGTGGTATTGGTTTGCAGTCAGTACAGCATCTGCCGACTTGTTCAGTTGCTCAATTGTCAAATAACAAGGAAGAAGAGGGGAAAAAAACAGAATGAAAAGGGGCCAGAAGGCCAAGTTCGGGGTCCCGAAACTCACAGCAGACTGGTAAAATATCGTCGACCGGTTCGGGTCCAGGCCAATAGCTAGGAGGGCGGCTAGAGACTCCCTCCGCCACTGTCTCAACCTCTCGGGGTCCTGCGGCATCGTGATGGCGTGCAGGTCCACGACGGAAAAGTAGAGACTCGTCTCGGGTGCCGCCGAGTCCTGCAGGCGGCGCCATTGCCGCAGAGCTCCGAGGTAGTTCCCGAGGTGCGGAATGCCGCTTGGCTGGATTCCCGAGAAGACGATCGAGTCCTTGGGTATCTGCTTCAGACCTCCACCCCGTTCGGCTGCTTCGTCGGAAAGTGCGGACGCTGTTGAGTGGAACGACGCTCTTGAGCACAAATTTTGCTGCCAATGCAGACTGGGGATTGCGGGCTTTGAAAGCCGTATCCTCGGCCTTAATGTCATTTTCCCTCCCCAGAATTGCTTGTATCAAACTGCTGAAATCGGATTGGCCGCAATTTCTGCCGGTATCTCAAGGCTTTCTTGCCAAATATGTCTGCTGCTTCATTGGAAAGCGGCGATGCTATGAGATGATGTGAGTGCACCGTGCGCAATAATATGAGGCGATTGGTCTGCTCTCGGCATGGTGTATACTGTAATTATGTCCAAGTCAAACGAACGGCTCACCTCGCTGTTTGTCATAACAAAAATAACTACAACACTCGTTCAACTGCTGAGATCATATTGCCGCAAAATCAATTGTGTCCATAGATAGCGGCGTAAATCTTACCAAGTTGCGCCAAAGGAATAATGAACAAACAAGCCCAAAGGGAAGGTTGGTAAAATGTTTTGTTTTTCATATACAGAGGGTTGATTGTACAACACTAATACACCAGACAACCGCACGTTTTTTTTTACCTCCCACCTGCCAGGTTGATTCTTTCCTTGTGCAGCATCTCCTTGACCTCCTTGACGCTGCCCAGCGGCTTCTTCTGACCAAAGTGTGCCCAGCTCGACTCGATATCGGCAGCAGCCCTCTGCGCCGCCTCATCCATCTCCTTGCCGGCGTCTGTGGGGATAAAAAGTAAGCGCTATTCAGCAAATAAACAAGAAAAAGAAAAGAAAAGATAGCAATCACTTCGCCGTAACGAAATACAAAGCACTTACCAAGCGCGCCAAACTCCCACATGTTAGCCTTCATTCCGACACCGGGGTAGGCGTGCTTCTGCAGAAAAGCAAGCCAGACCTGCACCGTCTCGGGGTGTCCGTCGCGGATCTGAATCAGCCTGCGCAGCGTGATGCGCTCGTAGTTCTCCTGCGACTTCTTGAAGATGAAGTGCGACCGGGGCACCGTCCAGCGCTGCACGATACGCGGCAGGGGCGTAGGGCCAAAAGCAGGCAGGCCCAGGTAGTAGGCTGCCCGCAGGGCAAAGTCGGCAAAGAACTCGATCGGCCGCGGGCTGTAGGCCCGCAGCTGGAGGTCGCACGACGGGACGCCGTGCTCGGCCTCGCGCCGGAGGGGCTGCATGTGGAGGGCCTGCACGCTTCGCGGAATCCGGGGCATCAAGTCGAGGATCGTTTCCGAAGGGATGTCTTCTGCCTTTCTGTAAAACGGGAAGGCAAGGTGTGAGTTATGTGGACGATCGGTACGCAGGATATCGAGATTCCTGAGACCCCCGGCTGGTGCAAGCGGGAAACCATGCTCACCCTGTGAGGAAACCTTTGGCTGAATCGGCTGCTGCCTCTGTTGCCATTTTGGCGCCCTCGGCAGCTGCCTCAACGGTCTTTTTGGCATCTTCGGCTGGTTCTGCGTTCTTTGCTACTGCTGCAGATGGTGGTGATGCACTGGAGACAACCAGGTTAGACTTGGCGAAGCAATGATTGTCTAGGACAGTGGTGCTCGCGATATGCTTCGGTCCTGTCCGGAGAGAAGACATACTCGGAGCTTTTCAACCTGATCTGCCATGGCTGTGTCGATATCGTGGGGGTTTGGGCCGTGGGTGGCTGCTGAAGAAGGCGTTGCGAGGTTAGCTCTGCCTGGGACTGTATTTGAACGAATGTGAATGTGTGTCAAGTGCCTACCAGCCTGCTACGCAGCAGCTGCTGTGCCGGTCTTATTAACGTTGATCCTCTCATCTCTGCATTCCAGCGTCGCGACATACACACTCAATCCGAACGTTGCGTACTGGTGCATGCAGAGCTACGACTTTTTGCGCGTCCCAACGCCAGCAGGGGTCACTATCGATAGGGAGACCGTGCGCATAGATCGTAACTGCACTATACTACATATAATTCTGCTGGAGTATCTGAATACAATCCAAATCTTGAGATCACACCAATTACTTTACAAATGTATGGGATGAACAAATGCGGGCTCGTGCAATGAAAGGGGTATCAATTGTTTTTTTTTTGGTCTATCTCGAGCGATTTGCATGGCAATTTCAGGCGATGCTAATTCATGACAGATTCCTATAATAAGCCGGTACAGTCCATGGCGAATATTTCAGCCGGACGTCCACGCTTGTTCCTTAGCTGTGCTACAACTGAAAACAACTCCATGAAAAGATGTTTCTTCTGTCCAGTTGAGCTCACAAATCTGATCTGCCTATGAGTTTCCTCAGCAGGACGCTAGACCGACAGCGAGCAGTTTTCCCCAAGATCTCACGGCGTGCCGCTGATGCTTCCAGGGCACTTGAAAGTCTTGTTGAATGGTTCCCAAAAGGCAACAAGCTTTCACCGCTTCTTGTATCGATTGGCCATCATCTTCTTGTAGTGTCCCTTCTTTCCGCTCATCTTCCTGGTCTGTATGTCATTGTACTTGGTCTTGAACTTGGCCATGGCGTCAGAAGAAGAAAGGACTTCCTCAGCCAACGTCTTCTTCCTCTCCTTGCGGGTGAGGCGAGCATTGTAGAACTCGGTTGGTCCCTCAATGATCGTGCCAGTCTGACAGTACGTGGGGACCAGTGCTGTGCGCGTGTCTTTCTTGAAGAACTGCTTCGGATTGAGTACATTCCTCATGCGCAGCAGCTTCAGGTCACGAACAAGCTCCGGTGTCGCATTGGTTTTCGGCATGTTGAACCAATCAGACCCAGCATCTTCACCTTTGTCCTGTTTTCACTGTTAGCTCAAGGTCGTGCCAGAGGCGCGCGAGTACAGTTGTGAGATAAGGGGCTTCAAGTCAGAGTAACTATGATATAAGAAATCATTATGGTGCAGGAGAATCTCCCATGACGGGATATCTCGCTGCGTCAAGAAAATTTGGGATAAATCTTCATCATGATGAAGGCGAACAGGATGTGGGAGCAGACAAAGTAGATGATGACGGAGCATACCTTGGGTTTCTTTACAGCAACAGGCAGAACAGACAGGTCCTCCTGCTTTTTGGGTTCAGCTTTCGTCGTCGGCAAGGCCTTTGGTATCTTGACCAAGCTGGCAGCCTGTTTGCTGTCAGCGACAGCGACCTGCTGAGAAGACGCCTTTGTAGAAAGACGCTTCTCAGCATCTGCGAGAAGGCTCTCAATGAGTTTGTCCTCCGACAGCGCTACATCCCCAGCTGCCATGATTGTGGTGTGGTTTGCACGGGGAGGCGCAAATAACGTGGAAAGTCAAGAAAGGGAAAAGTTAGAGCTGGAAATCAACTTTTTTTTTTCTGCCGCGAACTAGAGTTACGCGAAGCCTTGACCCATGCATGTTCGCCCCGCACCCAGTGGTCTGTGCATGGCCCCATCTGATCACGTGTACGTTCTTGGCCACGATGGGATGTCGGCGGTTGCCCGGAGATTTCTTTACCCAGACAAGTGTGAACGATCAGTTGTCGGTACCAAGAGAGAGACAGTTTTTGATAGCCTCTATATAACTACCCTCACAACCTTGCTACAGAAATGTCGAAACTGTCAAAATGCCTCCATCTTAATACTTGGGCAACAACAACTGCCAAATACATTAATGCCTAAGGCACCAAGTATGAAGTCATCCATCTCGGGCCATGGAGGTTGCTGAGCACATGCGCTGGCAGTTGTAGTTGGGCCGAGTGATGCCCAACCCCGGTCGTCACATTTCCAGGTGCTGGTTGACCGCTATAGTGATGGTAGACTGTTCATATTTCCTTGATAAGCACCGCGGGGGATGTAGGAAGTAAAGTTGTTCACCACCAAGGTCAAGACATAAAAAGCATCGCGAGATTTCCGCTTGGTTCGATTTGTTGATATTAACCGCACCTAAGGTACAGTGCTAGTCCATGTTCCTTCAGCCGCCTATTGACCCGAGCACAAATACCCCTCTTTTCAATCGCCTCCATAAGCCATCGACAGGCGCCACGAGCAGCCGTTGGCTCAATTGCCTTGCCCACTCGCTCCAATCACTCAGGCCTCCAGCTTTTAAACTCCACCATTCGCTACCTGATGCCCTTGCGCCAGCGACCAATCAATTGACCAGTTCGTCCGAAAGCATCAAATAACGCGTCGAGATAGCATCGTCTCCGTCAAAGTAAACAAACGCCCGTTGCCGTGTGGGGAGATTGAGCGTTTTTCCCCCTTCGCCGGTATGACGCTTGAAGCTGACAAGATGCCTGAGCTTCAGGGGCCCCTCCACCGAGAGGAATTCAAACTACAGCCTTAACCTTGCTCCAGCACAGGGCATCTCCGGGTCCGCCGCCAAACGCGAACCGCCAAACCTGCGCGACTCCGAACCTAAACCACTTTACCCACCACCGCTGTCGCATCGGCTCGAGTTGTGCCGACAATAAAAAAAATGGCCATGAATCCCCATGATGCGACCCAAGACCAGGCGCAAGGGCAGGCGCAAGACGGAAGGCCACAGGTCAACTATGATCTAAGCAAAGGCGGCCACTATGGTAAGTCGCCTCCCAGTGGGCAGGCCCGCAGTCGTCTGCCATGCCACCCTCAATGTTGCGCCGGAAGCTGACCTTAGACTATCGCGACACTTAGGCGCCAGTGCGGCGGTTCGTTGTACCCTGTACCACATACGTTGCCGCCTACCGCGAGCAGCCATGTACTGACCTGACCTGATCAACCCTCTAAACAGCTGGCGCAACAAGGATATGCTCCGTCTGAGCACTACACCGGGCCCTGGGCTAATGTGCATCAGGGCCTCAAGGGCCAGTACAAAAACATCCTGACGACCTACTGGCAACACACCATCGACCACCTCGAGAACGACACGCACGACTACAAGCTCCACCAGCTGCCTCTAGCCAGGATCAAGAAGGTCATGAAGGCCGACCCAGAGGTCAAGATGATCTCGGCCGAGGCCCCTATACTCTTCGCCAAGGGATGCGACATCTTCATCACCGAGCTGACGATGCGCGCCTGGATCCACGCCGAGGAGAACAAGCGCCGCACCCTGCAGCGCTCTGACATCGCCTCGGCCCTCTCCATGTCGGACATGTTCGACTTTCTCATCGACATCGTGCCGCGCGAGGAGGCGGCCGGCCACGCTAAGCGCGCGGCGGGCCAGGCGGCAGGCGCCGCCGGCTCGAGCGCCGCCGCGGCGCAGCCGCAGATGGGCGGCATGCCGACGCAGAACCACGCGCAGCAGCACATGGGCGCCGAGTACGGCCTGCCCGGCCACCCTATGGGCGCCGAGGCCGACTACCGCCAGGCCCAGAACATGTACCCAGGCCAGGTCCAGCCGGGCGCACCCAACGCCTACGGCCAGCAGCAGCAGCCCATGT
This sequence comes from Pseudopyricularia javanii, assembly GCA_031001725.1. Classification (NCBI taxonomy): domain Eukaryota; kingdom Fungi; phylum Ascomycota; class Sordariomycetes; order Magnaporthales; family Pyriculariaceae; genus Pseudopyricularia; species Pseudopyricularia javanii. The sequence goes on from JARHUK010000980.1 coordinate 35,227, forward strand.
ACGAGGTGGACCCAAACATTTACTCGGGCTACACGATGCAGCCGCCTCAAGTAAGTCATATCTAGCGTCCAACGGCAACGGAAAGCATCTGGCGCACCTCTAACAATTGCTACTCTTTCTTTCCCTCAGAGCGCTTAGGATGTGTTTTGTTCTCAGAGGAGGACGTTGGATGAGCTTGCTACGTGGACGCTGGAGCCTGAAGCCAAAACGGATGGCACGGCACCTGCCCAACCGGCAGTGGCTGAGGAGCAGGCGCAAACTGTGAAGGTAGAGCCACAAGACTCCGCCGGATGTCTTCAGTGAAAGGATGATGCGGCAATGGTACATGAGGTATTCTTCCTTTCCCTCGTCCTCTATAATAGAGGTTACGGGTGTTGATCGGGGGCTTCTGGCTTTCATTTGGCTGGCAGTCATGATGATCTCCTTGATCGAATCAGGGTTTCCTTTTTTTCCCCTTACATATCTTTATTGTTTTATCATGTAGCCATGTTTATATTTGGCGGTGCCAAGGAAATCCTTATGCCTCTAGGAACGCCTGTTGACGGAGTATATGAATCTGATTGATAAGAACCATCATTCTCCAGTGACTAATAGATCGAGCTCATATGTGTACTGTGTTCCACAAACCAAGAAACCGGAGCCAAGCCTTACAAAACGACGCTGACGCTGACACGGACGATAGATCAACTGAACCCAAACCGAGAAGAGAATCCTGCCAGCGCAGGCGTTCCTTTGGCGGGTTCCACGGTGGTTGAAAGTCTGGATTATGCCAAGCAGAGTCAGTATATTGCCCAGAAACGGAAGAATAAACGGTCAGACTCCGGATGATGGGTAATGCATACTTCTCTAGCAGTACGGGCCCGTTCATGGCGTTGACACGGGGATACTTCCTGTTGCGCACGGCAGCTTCGAAGAACTCGTCGCTGTTGCCAGACTTCATGAGCTCAACGGTCTGCTGCAGCTCATCAAGTGTCTGCGTGAGCATGAAGGAGTTTTCTAGACTCTCCACGAACTCGGTGAGATACCGCACGTCCGTTTCCATGGCTTGCACTCCATTGGGGTTGATTCGCTTGACTTCTGGGGCCATCGGTAGTGTCTAGGAATTTTGAGGGTTAGTGTCGATAGGACTTTCGCATCGCTCATCATGCACGGGACGGAACAAGAGCTGCGGGTGGGCTTACCAATATCTTGTCTGCCGCGTGGCTCAGAGCGTCAAAGTAGATAAGCTCCTTGATCTCTCGTGGCAGTCCTAGTAGCGTCGAGCTCATGATGTTGGCGAGATAACGGGTCAATGTTTGAATGAAGTTGCTTGGTTCAAGTTGGGGGTTCGTGGCCGTCCTATCAATATCAACCATGTTAGATCTCGCAACAGAGCCTACACCAAATGATCTAATGCACGGGCAGCTTACCAGTCGTACTCGGCCGTATCAACCAGATCATCGATCTTGGAATTTACAAGCTCGAATATACGCTTCTCTGCAGTCTTTTTATTACTTCGAAACTGCTCTGTGGCGCTCAGAGTCAAGGGCCCGCCTGCTGACGTCGAGGATCTAGCCCTGATGAGCAGTTGTTCAAGCTCCTGACATGCTGTCTCAAAATGCTCTAGGTTGATCAGGATCTGCACGATCTGTCCTAGGTATTGGGAGTTTAGCCGCTCGACCAGCGACTGGCAAACTTTCTCCGTGAGAAGAGAATCAAGTGACTGCGTTTCTTTCGTTAGTATGATAGCTAAATTCCGCAAGTTTTCCGTCAAAAAGCAAGTCTCACCTTCCGGAGAGTTTCGTCGATGATATTCGGATGCTGGAAATGATCATCCGAAAAGAAGTAAAACTGGTTGAGAAAGTTCCGTATGTCGATGCAGCACAGTGGATACATCTGAGAGAACGGCAGAACACAGGGGAAGCTAATGGGAGAGTTGGTTAGTAGTAGCCCAAAAAGAAGTAGACAGCGCATAAAGGGATGAAGCATACCTAAGCTCCTCGGCAGGCTTTTCAGGAGTGAACCAGCTGACGTTAACAACCTTTTCATACTCCTCGAGGTTATTAATAGCCATAGGCATGTAGTCGTCGGTAGAGACAATCTAGAGACAGGTAGCGTCAGCTCTTCTGCACATGTATCGACAGCTAAGGGTCACGGCGCGAGGGGTCCGGAAAGTAAAATAGCGTACCTCCTGAAAGTCCTCGCTAAAGCGTCGCCTCAGAAGTTCCGCGTATTTGTCAAACAGTGTCAGAAGGAAGTTATCCAGGATTGACACTGAGTATCCCCAACCCTCCATCGTTTGGATGAACAGAGCGATCCTGACTTTCATATTCAGCAAAACCTCGGCGTTTGTGACATCCTTGAGGGCTTTTGTGATGAGTGTGATTGCGGACCGGCAAAGGGAATCCCACATCTCGTCCACATCCACAGGGGACCGTAGCTGAGGCACACGTTGCATGGTTGCCTTTTCAATGATAGCAAAGCCCGCTATACTCTCCAGCATGGCACTCAGGGTCGGCTCTTCCTCGCCTTCCAGATTGACTCTGCTAGGCATCAACAGGTCTTTCTGCTGCCTCCTTGTTGCCGCATAGTCGGACCTGAACCTCTCCACTTGGGTCAGGGCGTCGTGGATATGAACCGCTTCAAATAATGGTGTAAAATCGACCTGCAATTCTTCGTTGTCGAGCACATCAAATTCTTCCGATTCGTCAAACACGAGCTCGATGGCCGAGTTGAGCCTGAAGCGCTTCAAAAAGTCGTCCGCTTCCACACGCTCCCGCTGGCGCTCCCTCCTCAGCTCAGTATGCCACATGGCCACCTCGCCCAGGTATTGTGATGTTTCCCTGATACGAAACAGCCACGTGTTAAGGTCGGTCATGACTGCATCGCAGATGGACTTTTGCCAGGCCGGAATGGACTTTTGTATCATGTCGGCCAGCTTGTGCTGAGTGGCATATTTGTTTTGTATGGTGGGGATGAGGAACTCGTTCTGAAGGTCTTCAAGGGACTTGAGGGCTGCATAGTACTTTTTCTTGCGGATCAGGTCCAGGGCGTTATTGACAGCGTGCAAGATCTTCAACGATTCCTTGAGCACCTCAGACGCATCGGCAATGTTCTGACGGACAGCCCTTGTGTTCACCAGTCTTTGCTTCTGCTCTGCGAGCTTCTCCGTGCTGCTTTGTATCGACTGGTTCAACTCCAGAATCTCAGCCGTCAGGTTGACGGTACCCTCGCGGACCTTTTGGAGCTGGTTCACAGAGCCCAGAAATTCTTCGTGCTTCGTCAAGCCGACCGTTTCGATGTCGGCCTCGCGATCGGCGGCATACTGCGAGAAGTTCTGCACCAGAACTCCCATGCGCCCGCCCTGAGAGGCATCCTTGAGAACCGGGATGAGCTGGTCGAGGAAGTCGGAGTCGGAAGATGCAAGGATGATCTGCGATATACGGGTTAGCTGTGGCGACCGTGTTGATTGATAGCCTCGGGCCAGGGCCGTACCTCGGGCACAGCGGCGCCGTAGTTGTCGTAAGACTGCTGTTTCCGCGGCATGTTGAACAGGTAGGTAGGCGGGCGCCGAGCGCACCGCAAAGACCGAGACCTTCAGCCGGGAGAGATGAGCGACCGGGCGATGTTTGCAGCAATTCTAGAAGTGTCGGTGCGGCTAATGCAAGGAAAATATCAATTATGAGGTCGTTTTGTCAGTTGATGTCATGAGACGAGTCTATCTCATATCTTGGCTCCGCCCCTCGTCGAAACCCAGAACTTGAGGCTTCTGCTCCCGTGTGCACTGGCGTTGCGTATCATGGGCGATCCCAGCAGCCAGGCGAGCCGCGACAGTGCGTATAACATGCGATCACTGTGGGACCCGCACCTTCTGTTCAACGACATGGGACCATTTCTGCTCTCTACTATATCTCTTCTTTCGCCAGGCCTGACTTCCCAGTAAAGAATGTATATTTGGAATGGATCTGCTGCTGATATTGACCTGGATACTATTGCTACTAACTGGTGGCCAGCTGTATTGGTAACTGCGGCTTTTATTTGTTTTTTATTGAGGAATGTTTCCCAATATGGCTCTGCTATATGAGCTACCTCGATACCTACCCATCTATCGCAAGTTCGCCTCAGTAGCTTTCAGTCTGCCTTCGCATATATGCCACGCGCAGTTCTACTTCAAACCCCTTCTTGATCCTTCTTTTCCAGGGTTGGGATAAAAACACACCTCGCCTAAGGCGAGCCACAGCGCTAAGTACTTTGGCCATACTGATTTGCACTGTCGCGACAACGACTAGGATTTGCTATTCTCGAGCATTGTCGGCCAGTGATGTATTTTACTTGGTACCATAGGGATTGCTCGCTATGGCCTGAAACCTCCAACCTCCATTTTATGGTTACTCCCGTAGTTTCTTTCTATTCCGGCGCCTAATGAAAGGGTCATAACGTGCATGGTTTTGATGCATATTAGAATCCAGAAAGTCCATCTATCCTGTGCGCTATCAACAAGGCTTTCGATTGAGGCAGTATCAGCAACACTTCAAAGATCCGGAAGGGTATCGAATGGGAACTGCCCCTTAATCACGGCAAAAATGCATCTAGCTGATGCTCCTGGCGATGGGCTGCCTGACTGTATAGGAGTTCACTTGTTCACCTGAAAACGGGTGATCGGGGAGTAACGAAGGGCTTGAGACATTCCGAGGTTAGAATAGTGACAGAAACTGCAGAAAGGAACAATTCTATGACAAGTAGCTCTTCACCTTGAACTTGCGACTAGAAGCATCCTGGACCTCTGTACCCGTATTCAACTTGGCGACTTCGTCGGTCATTTGGGCTGATTTCGGTAACTGAAAAGCCAGGCTACAGAAAGACAAAAGAGCCTTTGACATGCCGTTTGACAGTCCACAGGCACCAGACGGCTGAGGCAGGCAGGAGGCACCTCATGCTGCTGGGGACTTTGTCCTGGCCTTCACACAAACGTGCTTTCCCAAACCGAATCCCACAACCAGGCCCAACAAAACTGAAGAGCTTGTTCACGGAAGGAGCAATGTTCTTAGTCTCGTTAAACTTTTGGACCACAACTTCCCTTGGAGCAAGATTGCGATTCAAAGAAAGCGAAACCATTCTAGGCAGCGTTTTTCTTCTCGTCAAACTTCTCTCCGTTCTTCCAACTCGTATTCATTCTCATTCTCTTCTCGTCGTCCTTGGTTCTCGACTGTCCCTCACTATTTGTACCGACAAGTTTTCCATTGTTTCATGAGATATTCACACGCAGATCTGCCTCTTTTTCTTTATCAATCCTTCCACCGTTGATCAAAGGCCTGTCTCCATCCCCACCAGAAAGTCAGTTTCGTGCCACTACTTTTAGGCTTCGTCATCAGATCTACTTTCCTTCCCGCAAATACCAAAGCGAAAGACCGTTCTCGCGCAGCTCATACAACCGGAGCGACATCACCTGCCATGGCCCAGCCACAGGCACATGGAAGAGAGGGATCTGGGGTCTTCAGCCCCTCCTCTCCTCACTCCTCCAGCGGAGCAGCAGAGTCTTGCAAACACGATGGGACCCCGGATACCCGCTTCACTGCCTTTTCGCCCGAGGAGGCCTCGGCCAAATCCGCCGAGCTGATGGCAACACTCGCCTCCAGCTCCTCTGACAGCGACCTGCCCAGCTACCCTACAGGCCAAGCTTTGGCGTACCGGAGTAGCCAGACGTCAGCCGAGAAGGATCCATTCGTATCTTCTGACACACCCGCAAGGAAGCAAGAACAGAAGCTCTCTGCGACAGCATCATCCTTCCAACCGTTCCATGCGCCTTCAATTGCTCAGGGCTCAGCTGAGGCAGTCTCGAATGCAACGCAACACCAGAACTCATCCCAAGAGTTTATCCGGACACTGTCCTCAACATTGAGCACAGATGCGCTCTTTTCTCGATGCCTCGTTGTATCCTCTTCCACGCAGCTCGTTGGCCAGAGCGAAATCGAGCTTCTACTCTCGGTATGTCTGCAACAATTCTCTCCCGCCTTTCACCATTTTCACACTACATAACTAGCTAACAGTATCACAGAAACTAGGTCAGCTTGGTTCACCTTGTCAAGGAACCAGGCGAGTCATCGTTAGAGGCCCCGCTGCATACATTCGATTCTCCAATATCAGGGACTCTTGCATGGTCAACCGCAATGTTCTGCTTGGAGGACCTTGTTGGATGGCTGGCTTCGTCCCCCCGGTTGAGTTTGTGCAGGTAACTCAAACACCTTGGCGACAAGCCTTCTATCTCTAGCTGGTTACATAGCGGCTGATTCTCCACACATTAGATCACTGGAGTCATTGATGACTTCACAACAAATCATGAGGGCCAGGTTAATGTCATTGCCCTTGCCAGCTCGGACGATAAATCAGACCAGATCAGCCGCGACCAGCTGGAATCGCTTGTTGTTGGACTTTTGTGTTCAGAGGGTGATGTCTTCGCCCTTCAAAAGCTACCAAGCTCGGACTCCAGCGCGTTCAATGCTGTGTTGGAGTATGCGGACACGGCAGTAGCCTTGAGCGTTATCTCCAAGTACGATGGTGTCACTGTCAATGTAAGTATCTCGACGCCTTAAATATCTCTTTTGGACACTAAAAGACTTTCCCTGAAATGTAGCTGATAGAAAAACAGGGAATCACGATTGCAGTCACAGCCCACAAACTCGACGGACTTGGCGTTCGCTCCGAGACCCTGAGAGGCATGGCTACACCTATCTCAACGCCAGTGGCAACCCCAATCAGATCATCATTGTTCCAAGGACATGAGCAGGACATCTTTCAGGGCCTCGCTATGGCCAAGACGCCACAGTCGTCTGTTTCCCTGGCCACCCCTGGCTATCCCTCCACCCCCAGGGTTGGCCTCCCTCTCAGCCCAACATACCCTCTATATCGTCCAGTGGTCTTCCAGCACTTTCCTATGCCGGCGCCGTACAATCTGAGTAGAATTCCTGCTCAAAGCCCATCATCCTCGAGTGCCTCAGTCTACCCTTACGTTACAGCGCTTTATGCCAGTCCCCAAAGCCCGGCTGTCACATCACCCCGGCAGGACTTCACGTCTCCCAGGCATCTTCAGGCATTCAATAGACCAGAGAGTCGCCGTCAGAACGCAACACGAGTTCATCGTTCCTCATACTACAATGTGGCAGGGCACCACAATCATGTGGATGTCAACCGCATCAGAGAAGGCATTGATGTCCGCACAACGGTAGGCAGCTCGCTTTGACTAAGACTACTACTCACAAATGCTGACCATATGGACAGATCATGCTGCGCAACATTCCCAACAAGGTGGACCAGGCAATGCTGAAGCGTATTGTCGACGAGTCGAGCTGGGGAAAGTACGATTTCATGTACCTGCGAATCGATTTTGCCAATGACTGTAATGTTGGATATGCATTCATCAACTTTGTCGATGTAAGAGTTTCCAGTGCTACCTCAAGACAAGAAGCTATTTACTGACAAATCTCCTCACGCAAGCCGCTTGATATCATTGACGTCAGTTACCCCGAGTATCTTTTCCTCCCCTGCAACGCGGCATGGCTGTTAACAATATTGGGTGATTTAGTTTGTAAACGCTCGAGGAAACCAGCGCTGGTAGGTTCATTGAAAAGTTGCCACTAGCCATAAGGGAAGCAGCACTGACTTCGGGGATCTAAAAAGGAATTGTTTCAAGAGCGACAAAGTTGCAGAGATATCTTATGCAAGTAAGTGATGGGTGGTACATTTGTCTTGGGTGGACCTCTCTCTAACTTGAAGCAGCGATCCAAGGCAAGGACTGCTTGGTGCAGAAGTTTCGTAACAGCTCGGTGATGCTGGAAGCCGGCCACTATCGTCCTAAAGTATGTTCAAAAGTTATTGATAAAGTATCCATGAAGCCAATCTGACTTTGACGCACAGCTCTTCTACACTTCTAACGGGCCGATGCCCGAGCTTGCTGGCGAAGAGGAGCCATTTCCGGACCCTGACAACCAGTCAAAGATGAAGAGAAGCTGCGAGAACGCGGAGCACGTTGGTGAGTCCGATTTCGTCGAGTATCTGCCTTACTAAGGATGTGCTAACTGAATTAGGCTTGTTTACCCCTAATGCTGGACAACACTTCCGCGATGAACAACGTCGCCGTCGCTCCCAGTACGACCGCGGTACCAGGCTGGCGGCCCTGGAGGAGTACGACTACGAGACTTCGATTCAGCACCTCTATGTTGGACAGTGAGATGTGGCAAAAGCCACTCCTTCCTGTCACGTTACAAAGCGCTTTGGAGGTGACCTAACATCACTACTGGTACGACTACATCAAGCAACTATGGATGCCACATCTTACAAATCTCCGCCGAGAGTTTTCCCTATTTGCTCAAAGTATTATCGGTTATTTTTGTTGCATGTTCGCTGCGTGGCCTTTGGGCTAGTTCGCGAGGTCTGATATTGACTTTGGTGGAGGACCTTGTATGCACTTGCACACTCCCAAATCTCTTGATTTCTTTTCTTTTTCTTTCAGAACTTTTGCGATTTCTTTTTGTTGTTTTGGCCACGTTGGCTGTATGGATGTGCTGGCTGTATGTGGAAGGGCATTGGCTAGGCGGGACAGTTATCGTACTGTGGAACGATGAAGTTGTCTAAGATGTACACACGCGAGGCAGTCTTGTACAATACGTGAGCTAAGGTCGACAAATTGACGAATGTAGCTTTGGCGGCAAGATGTGGAGGATCTTGTCTTGATGCATGGCTTTGCGATTTTGTTACTCTAATAACGGTGGAATGACAAAAACTCCAGAAGCCTTGAAACAGTATGGCTTGCATATTGATAATAAAACCGAGTTGTGCACATCTGCGATCAGTTGGGAGGCAACTGCAAGCCGTGCAGGTTCACGAGTGAGATGTCTTGGGCTTCATTCATGAGGGAAAGTCATGGTTTAGATGCCAAGATGCATGTGTTGATTGCAAAATAAGTTAAAGGCTATGGACGCTGTGATGAAAAAGAATAGGGTATCTAGTAAGATAAAGTACGTTTAATCAGTCGAGGCTCAACCCGCTCACGGACTTTCGGGAAGAGCAGGGAGCGGCTTTCGGGCATCTCCGAAATCGGATAGTGTGGTTCTTGTGAGTGGAGGACCTGATTCCTCCCCATCGGTGTCGACAGCACTCGTGTCGAAGTCGTCGGTCTCAGAATCCTGCTGGGGATACTTGTCCAGCTCGTCACGAGTGGAGTGGTGGCCCCCACCAGCCAGGTCCGAAGACACGGCGACCTCATCGGCGGCAGGTTCAATGGACCTGTCGTCATGGAAATCAACGAGGTCGTCATCCATGGCGTCGCTGGCCTCGCTGCCGAACCGGTGCCGGGGCAGGAAGCTGGCCGTGTCGTCAAAATAGCTGGACTCGCCGGCCTCGTCCAGCACGTGTATGGCGGGGGTGGCCTCACGCCCGTAGTCGGACGTCGGCGTCAGTGGTAGCGTCTTGTCCGCGTACCGATGGTGGTGGCGGGTGTCGAGGGCATCGAGGCGGCGGCTGTGGTGGCTCCGCTCCGACTGCGAACGCGACGGCATGCCGTCCCTAGAGGGCGAAGGCGAGGGTAGGGGCAGGGGCAAACCGGGCCCATAACTCCTGCCGCGCGTGGGATGGCTGGGGGGCGTAGGGGACGATGGCAATGCAAAGGACCAACGCGAGTGGGCCTGGGAGCCGGCGAGGCTGGCCGAGGAGCCGGCGCCGCCGAATGCGCGGGAGAAGATGATGAGGACAAGGCAGGCGAGCAGCAGGACGGACTGCAGGATGGCCATTCGCTTCTGGAAAACGACCTCCTCGGCCAGGACGCTGAGGCGGTCGCTCAGCGCGACGATCTCGCGCTGGGACTGGTCGCGCTGGGACTCGAGGGCGATGACGGTGCTCTGCCAGACCTGGTCGTACTGGGCCCGGACGTTGCGGAGCTCGGCGAGGACGGTGCGGTTGAGGGTGTCGAGGAAAGTGTCGACACGCGTGATCTGCTTACGCTCCATGCGGGCCAGGGCATCCTGCAGGAAGCGGGACTGGTCCTCAATGTACTGCATCGAGAGCGACGTGTTGGACTCGAGCAGCTGCAACCGCTTGGCGACCGTCTTGAAGAAGGACTCCTGGACCGTCGGGGACGCCGCCGGCGCGCCGCCCGTGTGGGTGCCGGTTCGGTTCCTGGCCGAAGACGGGACCGTACCAGACGGTTTAGGCGTCGGCGGTTTAGCCGAGGGCGAGGAGGGTTTGGACACAGCTGTCTTGTGATTGGTTTTGTTGCCAGCCGGTTTGGACGATACTGTAGACCGTGCGGAGGAGGACGAGGACATGGCGGCAGGACTTTTATTGCCGTCAGATGGTGATTCGTAAGGAATTACGTGTTCGGCGTTGTAAGCGGAAGCAGCCGGATCAGCGAGGGTAGAGTTTCCTCGGAATGCACCGGTTCCACCGAAGGTGCGGCCGGCGGAAGGCGCGGACTGTTGATCCGTAGACCGGCTCCCCTCACCGTTGCCTGGCGATCCGTCTGGCGGAATATGCATTCCAGAACCGGATGGCTGGCCGGCCATGTCCGCGGGAGTGGGGGTAGGTGTCGGCATGTCGCACATGTCGAAAGAGGAGAGCTCGAGGAACATGGGGCTCCAGTGCGAGAGTCCCATCTCGGTCACGACTGCAGCCGCTTCCGCTGCGCTGTTGACGGCAACGGGCTTTGGCGGGCTGGGCTGCTCGACGGGCGGGGGTGGCGAGGGCTCAATTGGCTCGGTAGGCTCCTCAGGTGAGGCGACCAGAGGCGTGTCGGCGACCTCGTCATCATCGTCACGACCCCCTTCGACTTCTTTCCAGGAATCGATCATGCGGGTCCCGTGGACACGCACCAGCGAGATGGGGCAGTAAAACTCGCTGCCGTAGTGGTTCAGGAACTCGATGCGGATGTACTTGGCCCATATCTGGGGGTTCTCGACCAGGAAGGCCTGGATGTCCCTCTGGTTGCGGGCCTCGAAGGTGCCGATGACCTTCCACTTCTCGAGCTTGACGGGGTAGCGGTCGCTGACGCTGACGCGAAAGGTGCGGATCATGCTTGAGAAGAACTCAAAGTTCGCGATCACGACCGTGTCGACCAGGATGTCGTCGCTCAGCTCGATGATGACGAACTTGTTGGGCTGGGCGCACTCGAGCAGCATGTACGAGTCCTTGTTCTCGATGAGGATGGCCTTTGCGTTTTTAGCGCGCGGGCCCGTCTTGAGCACCGTGGCGCCGGCGTCGAAGGAGGCATACGAGAAGCGCTCCTTGCATGTCTTGCCGGCGTCTTTGCTGCGGCCGTACTGGGCCGCTGAGTCGCTGCTGCCGTCGTATAAGGTGAGGTCCTCGCTGTTGTTGTCTTGCTGCTGCTGCTGTTGTTGCTGCTGTTGCTGTTGTTGTTGGTCCTGGCCATTGTGTCGCTGGTTGTTACCCGCAGCCTCGCCAGTCGACGTTGCTTGGGACCCTGTGATCTCGGACACCTTTTCTGATAAAGCGTCAAAATCTAGGTTCGTCTCGCCGTCCTCGCGGGTGCCGTCCCCGTCGTGCTGCTGCTGCGCCTTGGATTCGTCGGCATTTTGCTCGGCCTTCCTCAGCTGGAGCTCCTTCCACTCCTCGAACGAGACGAACGAGCCGGCGGCCAGGTCCAGGTCCTGATCATCCTGGCCGCCGTCATCCGCGTCCTCCGAAGCCCCTAAGCCTCCCCTCCCTTCGGTCGTGCCCCTGTCAGCAGCGGCGGCCGGCGGCTCGTTGGTGACTGGCACCTCCGTGATAGAGGGGGCTGCCGCAGCGGGTGGCGTGTCGTTGACGGCGCTCGACCAAGAGGTTCGCAGGCACTGCTGCGGCAGTGTGTGGGTGATGTAATTTATGGTTCTGGCCTCGCACGAGTCCGCCGCGGCGAGGAGGGACGGCGGCGGCGCGTCGGCCGAGGCATGGCGTGGTAGCAGCGACAGCGCCAGGGCCCATGCGAACGAGATGTAGAGTTTCTTGTAGCTCGCCGCCTGCGGTGGCATTGTACTCTTTCTTGTTTTTCTTTTCCCCTTTTGTTGGTGTGTGTATAGGCGATGTTGCTTGGAAAGAAACCGGGGGTGTATGAGAGGCGGGCGCGGCGGGCGGGCGGCCAGGCGGAGCGAGAATCAAAAAAAAAAAAAAAAAGGTGGGATA
>JARHUK010000985.1:3309-21145 GCA_031001725.1 Pseudopyricularia javanii
TTGGTATGGAGAGGACGAGGAAGAGACAAAAGACAGCCCGTACGATCGCTACAAAGGCATTGCTTTGCCTTATGCCGTCAAGTATTGGCTCCGCCACGCCAGCAAAGCCACTCTGGAAATCGCAGAAGAACTGAGCCGCGAGACCGAGTTCTGGAAGTCCGATTCGGAGCTTCGATGCCGTTGGCTTCACGACTACCAGTATTTGACAGGCATACTAAAGGGGTTTACGACCGACAAGCTGACCGGCTTGCATGTGGCCTCGTCGATTGGCTTCGTGCACTTGGTCATGGCACTGATGAAGAACGGCCATAAAGAAGAGAGAGACCAACGGGATGATATCTTCAACACCCCTGTAAGTACCGATCCCCACAACATATGGGGGTGCGTTCTCCATATCGGACCATCGCTGACCCTTTGCTGCAGCTGCATCTGGCCGCCTACTATGGCCGGGTCAAGATCGTCGAGGAGCTGCTCAAGTGCGGCGCCAAGGTGGACGACGCCATCGAGGAGCAGCAGCAGACGCCGCTGTCCATGGCCGCGCTTCAAGGCAATGTGGCTGTTATGATTAGGCTCATCAGGAAGGGCGCCAATCCCAACGCTGTGGCCAACAAGATCGGCCCTGTCATCAACGCGGCCATCCGCTCCGGCAACAGGGAGGCCGTCAGAGTCCTCGTCAAGGAGGGCGTGTCGATTACGGTGGACAACAAGGAAGTCCTTTCCCCTCTGACCACGGCTGCGCTGCTGTCCGACCTGGAAATGTTTGAGTATCTCGTCACGTCTTGGGCTGATAGACTTCCTGCAGCCGAATTCGACAAGGCCTTCGTTGCTGCTGCGGAGGCTGGACAGATGGGCGTCCTGGAGCGCTTGTTGCAGTATCGTCATGGCATCGAGACGTTCCAAGAGGCGGTAGAGAAGGCCGCCTCATCGCGCGAGTGGGACGTGGTCATGAAGCTCCTGCAGAGTTGCAGGGGCTTGACCTGCAACTGGCTCTTCCATCAAGCTGCCATAGACAAAGAAGACCAGGACCGCATCTTGGACGCCATCTGGAAGCATACGGAAGGTGGTGTGCTCAAGGCGACGGTGAACGAGTCGCTGTACCATGCGACAGACGTCGAGAAGGAGGGCACCGTGAGGCATCTTATTGAGAATTTTGGTGCGGATCCCAATGCGACAGGTAAAGAGTGAGTGATAGAGCCATTGATGTACCGAGGGAGGCAAGCAGTCGCCCAAGCTAATTAACATGAGTACCAGGTACGGTAACTGCCTCACAGCCGCCGCTTTTGATGGCACCAAAGCCATCGTCCACATTCTACTCGACGCCGGCGCCGATGTCAACTCTCCCCACGGCTGGGCGCTCCAGGCAGCCGCAGACCAGGGTAATGAATATGTCGTCAAGCTTCTCATCGAGCGTGGTGCCAACGTCAACGCCAAGACAGAGAGCGAGTATTTTGATGCAGGGACCGCCCTCCAAGCGGCATGCGAATCGGGCCGGCCGAAAATTGTTCGGCTTCTCCTCGAGCACAATGCCAATCCGGACGTCGGGGGCGGATGGCTGACGTGCCCGCTCATTGCCGCGACTGACCAGGGACAGGCGGAGATCGTCGAGCTCCTAGTCAAGGCCGGCGCCAAGGTGGACGTCGTCGGCGGACCGGACAACTCGACGCCGCTCATCGACGCCGCGTTCACGCTGCCACAGGAATCGCTGCGGCTGCTGCTTGAGAACGGCGCCAACATCAACCTGCCGGACGGCGACGGCGACACGGCGCTAATCGCAGCGGTCATCCGCGACGACTCCAAGTGCGTTGAATTCTTGCTGCAGAATGGCGCCGACATGCTGCACATCAGCAAAGAGAACCTCAACGCGCTACAGACGGCCGTAGAATACGACGCCACCAAGTGCATTGAGGTGCTGGTCAAGTGGATGTCGGCCATGATCTCGGCGCTGCGCAAGGACGTTGCCAACGGGAACACGGCGCTGGGCGCGGCGCTCAATGCGGCGGCTCAAGTGGCGAAGGAGGAGCTCAAGCCTGATCCTGAGCCCAAGCCTCATCCTGAGCCCGTTCTCTCCATGACCGAGGTCTCAGCCCACTCTCTGGAGACACTCAGAACATATGCCGCTCCGCAAGCCATCAGCTACAGCAGCGTTGACAACGACTTCGGCCCGGCGTATGCCAACTACCAAACGGCTCAACACGCGCAGCCGCATAGTCGTCAGGCATCTCCTGCCGCAGCGGCAACCTACCAGCCGCCTGTCCAGTCCTATGGCTACACCAGTCCACCAGCGGCGGCGACCTACGCGGCACCTCAGCTAGCAGCAGCCTCGACTACTTCTCCTCCGCCACAAAGTCCGGCTCAAGAGTTGCAGTTCTCCCAGTACGGCTCGGCATACAGCTACGGTACTGTATCCACCTCCCACATGATCGCACGACGGCCCATTGCACCGAGCGGCCAGTACTCCTACAGCGGCCAGTCCAGCCAGCCCTCGCCGGCACCCTCACCGGCGCCCTCACCGCCAGCTACCTCCTTTTCATATAGCCAACCGCCAGCAAAGCAACTAGCCGCAGCACCCCCATTATCCGGGAGCTACAATCAGGCCGCATACTCGCAGCAACAGCACCAGCAGGACCAGGGCTACCAGCCGTCAACGTACGCCCAGCCAAACCAGCCGCAGCCGCAGACCCAGCAGCAGAGCTGGGCTGGCACCGGGCACCAGACCGCGCCGACGACGCAGGAGTATGGCCAGCAGTGGTCGCCTGTCACTGCGCAGCAGCAGCAGCAGGCTACTCAGCATCAGAACGGGTATTACCAGCAGTCTCAGGGCTACCAGCAGCAACAGCAGACGTACCAGTCACACCAGTTAGTGCAGCCTCCTCAACAGTCATACCAGGAACAAAGTTACCAAGCGGAGCCGCAGCAGCAGCAGCAGCAGAGTAGCCCCTATGACGGCAGTGATCACGGTGGTGGGGTTGAGGGTCAAGCCAGCCCTAGGAATCGTTGGGGCTTTAGGCAACTACCACGCTTGGCCAGAAGGTAGCCTCAGTGGACTGCAGGCTTTTCACGCAGCGCGGGAGCACGTCTTTGTGTATTGATTTCATGTTCCCCTCTTCAGTGTAGAATCTTTGTCCTAAGTCGCTTTTGTTCAGGTTGAAACACGCTTTGTTGCGGGCGCCCCAGGCCAGCAGGTCGTCAACCTCTAAGGTGGCTTTCTGGGTCGATCCTGCCGGGGTCTTGTTGGTGCATAGGACGGCGATGTCGTCTGCGTAGGTGTAGCGGTCCCTATCCTCCTCGGGGAGGGCCTCTTGCATGTAAAGCATAAACAGGATAGGGGACGCCAGCGAGCCTTGGGGTATCCCACATTCGGGGATAAACGCCTCTGTAGTATGATATTCCGGGCGAACCCGCACTCTGCAGCCTTCTGAGGAGGATCTAACCCAGCTAAGCAAATGTTCAGGCCTGCCTTGTTCGAGCAGGCGCTGGTAGAGCCTGCGCCTCAGCACCGCGCCAAAAGCCCCGGTCACATCTAGGGTGAGTAGAGTGGTTGTGTGGCTCTGTCGAATAGCCTGATCTGCACTATGCACTAGACACGCGGCGAGGTCAGTCGCTGAGCGCCTCGGGGCAGCCCCTGCATGCCTGGAGGAGAGTAGCCCCTGTGTTGCGGCGGTCCTAGAAAGCCGTGTCGCTACTAACCTTTTCCCAATGCTGCCTCTGCACAGGGTGTCACGGCACTACTGGCTTGGAATTTTACAATATATCGGGCCTTTTTGAGATCCTCGAAGAGCGACGACACAGCTTCGTGCTGGACCTGCCAAAGAGCTACAAGATGATACACCTGTTCCATGTCTGCCTTTACGCCCGGTATCACGTGCGTTGGCACGTGAGACGGCTTCGTCAGCTAGGCTGCAGGCCCTCCTGCCTGGGCACAAGCCAAGGGTGCTAGTGCAATTGCAATCCATCGGTGCAATTGAGCAAACATTCGATGAAAATCCAATTCTTCATGCTACTCTTTAACGCAGGTTTTTAGTAGCTTTTTTCTTCACTCCTATCTATGTGTTTTTGAAGCTAATAACTGATATTTAAAACTGCTCATTAACCCTTGTTAGGATTAAGTGGAGTTATATTAAGTTTGGTTTCAACTTAAAGCTCTATTTATACATTTCGCTAGCACTATACCTCAATCAGCAAATTACATATCCATAACAATGTATTTTTATTTTCTTGCATAGTTAAATGAAAACTCAATCATTTCTCCTAGCCTACGTCAGACTCGAACGCTCTTACAACGCTTATATTCAATTTCTTTTATAAAGGCCTCCACCCTATCCACTCTTTCGTTCCTTTTTCCTCTCACCATTACATTCCATAGCTTACAACTATTACTCCCATAAAACATCTACCACTTAACCCATCCGAAAACGTATCGCCCACAATGAAAGCTCAGCGGGTTTCTCTTACTTTTCTAGCTTCGCTCTACACACAACTTGCTATTACCCACGCTGTATGACTCCTAAAACCGAAGCTATCTGTAAACTTTATGTTTCAGAAAAAAACATTCTAACCCAAGGACTTTTACTTATAGTGGAGCTATTGCTATTGCACTGGAAGTGATCAGCCCACAACTGATGAAATTGCAGCACAATGCTGCGTCGACGGCGATGGCCTTACTTTTCCCGGCAATTCAGGCGACATATTTGGAAGATGGGATTCATCTAACAATGTTTGCAATTTTCCAAGCGCCGCAACCGGATCAAACACTGTAAGTGCCTCCTGTTTATATTTTAACGTCGATATAAGCTCTAGCTAATACAACACACTCTACTCAGTTGACCCAGGCTATCTCTGCGTTTTCTGCATGCTGTCTTAATACTAAAGCAGGCACATACACTAACTGGGGAGGAAGTTGCGCCTGATTTTATAATTATAGTATTAGAATAACGAGCAAAGATTGCATTACTATCAAACAGGGAAAAGGGATAAAGAATCCTAGAATTAGAAACAAGTTTTATAGCCCTATATGTAACTGCTGGAAAACGGCAATACCGGATCTTACGATTGTTATACACCCCAAACCAAAATTCCAGCCTAGCTGGACAACGCGCACAACGATCCAGGTACAAATATTTGGAATGTTATGTGAGCCTATCTAGAATTTCCTAGTCCGAATATGGGTTCCAGTAGCAAAAGACAAGTTCCACGGTGGCGTACCGGCGACCGCCTGCCAACCCACTAACATCCCCATTTCGAGCCTCCGACTATAAAACTTCACCCTATTGCCTGCAGTTATGACTTTGGCCTTTACGTTGCCGGCTTCGCTCCATTGGAGAACATAAATAAAAGGAAAGGAAGAAGCGCCCAAGCTCCGCCTACGCGTTAATCATATGGAATACCTTTACCGCCTGTGGATTCCTCATCAGGGGGCTAAGTAGGGTGGGGAATACATCAGGTCAAGTGAGTCGGCAGAATAGTACGTGTCACTCTGACACCGGCAACTAGATTTGGGCTGAAAATCTTCTCAATCAACTTAACTAAACTAATGTAACAAATTAATACCTGATGGGACACACCGTGTTTAGGCTCTATCTAATAGCCTAAGCATCGTCTCCAAATTGTCGCGGACTAGCTCAATGAAGTTCGAGTCTGCTCGATCTGACATGTACTCAAACTCGCACACTACTGCTCCGCTCTCGAGCTCGTTGAACTCAACCAGAAGAGGAAACTTGGCACCTGGCGCCCTCTTCATGGTTGACCGAACCGACGAGACGCCACTCATGCGCAGGTCGCCCGCAACGCGATCGTCCCAGCGGTTATAGACCAACATGATGTCAAAAAGACCATCTGGCGTCGGAATTCCATGGTCGACACCATTACCGTCGGCACCCGCTAGTACCTGAGCAATGCGGCGGCCGGGAATGGCGTTGGAAATGGCTTCCTGGACCTCACGGCGGCCCGCGGCGACGGTCTCGCGCAGGGCACTGCGCAGGCTGCGCTCCTCCTCCTTGGCGGCCGCGAGCAATATGGGAGAAAGACGCATCCGCAGAGGAAGGCGGTCGAGAAAAAGTCCGAGTATTTTGTCCGTACCAGGCTCTATTCTGTCGATAAATGGGATACTTATCACCAAGTCTTCGGTGCCGGCGCTCCGTCCCAGCGCCACCGCTAGTGCCGCCAAATAGAGTTCCATGGGCCGCGGTGTGCCCACCGTCGTCTGCGTGCCCTTGGGGGAATAGGCCGTGAAGGATATATGTCCAAAGTCCTGGTCTTGGCCGACCCTGTCGACGGGAATGCGAGGTAGTAGGCTGCGGGGTGCTCCGTCTAGTTTGTCCTTCCAGAAGCGCTCCATGGCTGACCCAACAGCGAGCTTATGTTGCTCTAATTTCCAGCGAGACCATGCTGCATAGGATTGACTTGAGCTAGACTCCCGCTCTGGCAGCTGGTTCCTGTCGCGTCCTTTAGCCGTACCGCTAATAGCACGAGAATAAATCTCTCCTAGCCTTTGAAAGAAGCGGCGGGCTGAGGTCTGGTCCGTGATGATGTGATGTTGCACCAAGACAAGCCTGGTATTGGGCTCGGATTGTACCTGACTGTCCGTTACAGTCAGCGCGACTCGCGTTAGCTGGTCATGAGCAAGGTCAAAAGGCTTTTGGATCAGATTCTTCTCCTGATCGTCGTAATTGACCTCGGATCCCCAGCGTTGTACGACAAAGTTCTGGGACTGTATCGGGTACGTCTTGCCAAGATGGCCATCTCCGGAATCACGTCGCCGGAAGGAGCATCGAAGTATTTCATTTTCCTGTACAATCTGGCGAATTGACTGTTCCAAAATATCCAGGTCGATGTCACCGCGAAGCTCGATGACGTGCGCAACATTGAATGCCGAAGGAGTTCGAGATCGCTCATGGAGCTCGAATAGTTCCAGTTCGAGGTAAGATGCTCTGTCGACAGTGTGCTCCTCCTCGGACCCTGTGTCGCATAAGAATGCGAGGAAGGACAAAGGCCCTTTTGCTCCCCTTTCGGTATCTTGAACGTTTTGTCGAGCACGGAAAAGATCCAGTTCTTCCGCGAGCTCCCTCAAGCAAGTGTTTTTTGACAAAGATGCCAAGGGGGATACGAACGCAGAGTGCGGACGAAACCTTTTGTGCCACGTTGATCTGTTGGAGCGAGTTACCTCCCAAGGCCAAGAAGTCATCGTCGATGAAAGGAGTTGAGCCCTCGGGCAATCGCAAAACTGCAGACCAGACACGACCCAAAAGAATTTCCATATCGGATAACAAGCTGGAAGATTCAGGAGACTTCGAGAGTGGTTTACTGAGCCCACCAGAGCCAGTGTTTGCATCACAACCTGTTGCTTTTACTTCCCGGCCCTGCGTTAAGCTTTTCGAAGCCAGTTGTCGCAAAGTCTTTCTATCCAGCTTCTGGTTCGGCGTCGTGGGGAAGCTGTCAAGAGCTAGCAAGACCGAGGGACGCGCGTATGAAGGCAGCTCCTTGGCGATAATGTCTAGTATACGATGGCAGTCAACCGTCTTGGGGCTTACGAACGCTAAAATGCGGTCCTTATCCTCGCTAGTGATGGCGACAGCGGTCTTGACACAGCTGTCAGACCTCTCGATGGCATGGGAAACCTCATCCAGCTCGACGCGGTACCCGCGCACTTTTACGAAGCTGTCATCGAGCCGACCAAGGAATTGGACTTCGAGGGACTCAGTCCACGCGGCGGCATCCCCAGTTTTATACATTCGAAGGCCCGGGACAAAGGGGTCGTCGAGAAAGACGGATCGCGTCGCATCGGCTAAATGATCCCCAATATAACCTTCGGTTACCTGTACGCCGCTGAGATAGATTTCGCCCACTACACCCACCGGAACGGGCTGGGCTCTGTGGTCGAGGATGTAAACCCCCACCCGCGGAATGGTCCGTCCCAGTGTAACGGTCTTGCCGGGCTCAAGGCGCTTGAAAAGCGCGGCGATGGTGCATTCGCATGGGCCGTAGGCGTTGTACACTGTGCGGCCCTCGCACCACTTGTCGGCCAAGTTCTGAGGAACAGCCTCGCCAATAAGGTAAATCATGTCAAGGTTGGCCAGCTCAGTGGGGTCGCAAACAGCGAGTAACGAAGGCGTCATCATGGTGGCATGCACGCGGCCCAGGTGAGCGAAGGGGTCTTCGGCGCTGGGCAGCACCAACGTCGCCCCATGGCAAAGGGTGCCGAAAACCTCTGCTATGCTGACGTCAAAGCCGGGCGAAAACATCTGCGCGTGACGCCGTCCCGGTTTTGCATGTAGTCTAGCTGGCTCGTAGGCGAGGTGCGACGTGGTCGATCGGTGCGAGACGCAGATGCCTTTGGGCACCCCGGTGGACCCGGACGTGAACATGATGTAAGCGTGATCGTCAGCCGTGCTGATTGTGGGGAGGCGGGCTGAGTATTCTTCGCTGGCGGCGGCTGTCTCTTGGCCGGGCTTTGTCGTGTCAAGCTGCCCCAGGAACACATCAACCAGAATATGTCGTGGATGAACAGCTGCGAATGAGGCAAGGCTCTTTTTAGATGGGTATATGCATGCTACCGCTCCCGAAGTCTCCACCATGACTTTCATCCGTTGTTCTGGTAGTTTGGAGTCAAGGGGGAGGTAGACGGCACCAGCCTTGATGATTGACAGGGCTCCGATGAGCCAGTTTCGGCTCCTGTCCCCAATGACGGCTACAACTCTCCGGCATGTCGGCGGAAAGAGAGTGTTGAGATGTCGAGCCAGGTGGTTGGTCATCCTATCCAGATCTTTATATGCCAAAGTCCCGTCTATAGGGGACTCGATGGCGACAGCATCGGGCCAAAGATCCAGACCGGCTTCGAATGTGTCCTTGATAGTGGGCGGGCCGCAATATGGTTCGAAAAGTGTTGAAGACTGGCGCACCATGGTCAAAGACTCGGACTTCCCCATCATCGCGGCTCGAACCTGCTCAAGATGGAAGGTTCTTGGGTCCATTAGCGCCAAGTATAGGTTTTGGAAGTTTTGAAGCATTCTTGTGATCATAGCTTCAGAATAGACCGCACGGTCGAACAGGGCCCGAAAGACGAGATCCCCGCTCCTGTCGATCTGGCCTTGCAGCGTCAATCCGAAGTCAGGTATGTCTATTCGCTCGAAAAGCCAGGGGCCCAAGAGCTTGCCTCCATTTTGGTCCGGATATGTGCGCGAGAAACCGTCCAAGTCGTACTCGAGGAACATGGCAGTGCTGTAGATTCCCACGTGGCTTCCTGGGACCAGAAAATCCAAGGCCTCGACGGCTGACCACTGATAGTCTGCAATGGCAAGAAGTCGATCATGAACGCTGGTGAGGAAGGCCGACTTGCTCTGCTGGGCGGTCCTGTTACCATGAATTGAGATTGGAAAGGGGCAGGTGTTGATTAAAGGCCCAACAATGCCCCCAACACCGCCGGGAAGAGGGAAGCTTCGGCCCGAAAGGACCGTGCCGAACACAACGTCGTCCTTGGCGGAATAGCTGCTAAGCAGCAGGGCCCATGCTGCGTAGAATGATACGGCGGGAGATACTCCGAAAGCGCGGGCATTGACCTCAGCCTCAGCCAGCGGTATGCCTAAGTTTAAGCAGAGAGATCCAAACGCATCAGAGATTCCTAGAGGAGGTTGACTGTCACTTTGCGAGCCGGAAGCCCCCGGCGGAACCAGTCTGAGGCTTGTTCCATCTAGAAGTCCAGCCAAGGACTCGGACCAGAAGCGCGTTGCCTCTTCTCCGACCTTGTTGACATACGGACTGAGGGCGTTTGCATAGAAGCTGAAGTCAGAGCCAGCAGGGGGCGGGCCATCACCATAAAGTGTTTCCCTGACTTCCCTCACCAGCGAGCCGATGGACCAGCCGTCAACCTGGGCGTGATTGACGAGCCACAGCAGCTTGGGGTCCGCATCAGCACCCGTAACTAGTATAAAGACAATGAGGGGTTGGAATGTCGTGCCGTCGCTGGCGAGTGCATGCTCACGCGCCCGAGAGATCAAGTTGTCGGAAAATCTCTGGATGGCGTCTTCAAAACAAGAGCCGGGCTCAACTAGTTGTTTCTCCCAGACTACGGGAGGCAAGCCTGCCATGCTGAACGTTCTGTTGACGATGTTAAAAGACGCACGGAAGATGGAATGCCGGTTGATGGTTGACTTCCATGCGTTCTCCAGATCGAAAAAATCCATGTTATCTCGGTGCGGGAGCGAAATTTTGACCACCATGTAGCCCCGAGGCGGATCGCGCAGCGTAGAGGTGACGATTCCGATCTGTGTGCCCGTCATTCTCAGCGAGTTGGAGTTGTATTGTGCTTCAACTTCGGCACTACCGGGGCCCGTCTGGAGAAGAAATTTCGAGACTTGCGCCAGGCTCGGCAAGGTAAAGAGCTGGGACAGGGAAATTGTCAAACCGACCTCCTGTAGATTTGACAAGAGCCGGATGGCGAGCATTGAGTTACCACCCAAGGCTTTGAATGAACGCATCATGTCCACGGACAACGGCGCTGTGCCCAGGGTGTCAGCCACGGCATTCCGCAGGGCATCTATGGGACCACTGCTACAGCTGTTGCTGCTGCTCACGGGCCCAGAATGGACGATGTTATTGATTTGCTGGTCCTGGGTGGGCGGACTTAGCAAGGCGATGAGCGCGGCGTTGTCAATCTTGCCATTTATTGTCTGTGGAAGTGTCTCGATGGCGCGGAGCTCGTCTGGGATGACAAAATCGTCATAGCGGCCAGCCATGGCGCGAAGAAGGCTTTCAGCAGGTGCACAGGCAGACGCGGGAGAGACAAAAGCTACCAGCCGTTGACTGTGCATGAAGGCAGTGGCAAACTGGACGCCGGGCTGGGCCAAGAGCGCAGGCAGAACTTCGGCCTCTATGTTGATCAGGAAGCCGCGGTTCTTGACCACGTAATCTTTGCGACCGAGGAACACGACACTGCCGTCGGCGGTTCGTTTACCCAGATCACCCGTGCGGTAAACACGCTCGCCGCCGTCTAGACGTACGAAACTTTTGGCAGTACGCGCCTCGTCCTTGTAGTATCCGATTGCCAAATTTTCACCAGCGATGCAGATCTCGCCCTCGGAGCACGGCTTGAGGTTTTCGTCGAGAAGTAGCATTTGACTGTGGCTGATGGAGACCCCCAGGGTGATGGGGGCATCTGGAAGGAGCATAGCAATGCTGGTGGCTATGGTTGCCTCGGTAGGCCCATAGGCGTTATATAGCTTGCGATGGGGTGACCACCATTTCTTGATCAGCTCGGGGCTGGGTGACTCGCCTCCAAGGAAGACAGCACGTATCCTCGGGTAGTCAGATGGTGCCGGCAGACTCCCAAGAAGAGTTGGCGTCACGGGTAGGATGGTAGACCTCTTGACGTCGACCATGAGTGTTGACGGTTCCGACATGACGACCTGGCCGCCGTTGCAAAGAGTGCTCATCAACACTCCATAGTAGGCTAGCATCAAAGACATCAGCAACATTTAGCATACGGCATGGAAGATAGACTATCCTACTTACCGTCAAAAGCCACCGAAAAGAGAAGCAGGACCGCGTCTTCCGGACGAACTCCCATGTTGAACGGTGCATGGACATCACCAGACCGAACGTAGTTTATGAGACTGCGATGGGACACAGAAACCCCTTTTGGTCTTCCTGTCGTGCCACTGGTAAAAATGATGTAGGCACAGTCGTCCAAATTGCTTGGTCCCATGTCGGAAACGTGGATAGAATCGATACCCTGGCGGTATCCCGTATCGCTGGAAGTATGACCCCATCCACCAGTACTTGTCAGATCATCCCCAACAAGTACGACGGTCTCATCTAACCCCGAGAGCCATGATATTTCAGGACCTTTAGTGACTAAAAGACACTTATGGTCCACCGTTTCCAGTACCGTCTCGACTCGCTGTCGACTCCATGACCCGGCGTCCATGGGAACCCACGTGGCCCCAACCGCTATGACGCCAAAGACGCACGCAACAGCCATCGGGCATCGCGTAGTGAGGATGGGAACAATATCCCCTTTGCCAACGCCTCGAGTGCGAAGAAGTTCTGCTATTGCATAACATAAGGAGCCGAGTTCGTCGTAGGATAGCCGGCTATCTCCTTGCGCAACTGCTGTTGCGTCGGGGTGGCCGAGTATGTTTGCTTGAAGCAAGCTAAAGACGGATTGCACTTGGTTTATCATTCTGACTCCCCGATAGGTCAGTAGTAGTGAAGTTGGCGGGAATGAATATGGAAAAAAGCGGCTTTGAAGGTACGGGGCAACCGGGCTTTGAGGCCTTTATATGTTCACAGAGCAGTTGCACCCACCACCCCCGGAGATTCACCTCGCTGGGAACTGACTCGCATGGGGTCGCCGGCGCCATCTCTGGAGAGCGCCGAGCACAAATCAGTCAGGGGAAACACTATAGCCTTCCAAGGCGTATGATCGAACGGCTCACGTAGCTCAACAGAGACATAATCATGATCGTAGTCTTCGTGCGAGATTCCTAATTAGACAAGCTGAAATCGTACGCTTTGACAACCATACATCACTATCTAAGATCGGCAACTATCTGACAGAGTTGCACGAGGCGGTTGTTTCTGTTGTTAAGTTTTCCGAGATAGCGTGCCACCAGCTCGAATCAGAACGGGTCTTTAGCCAAATAGGGGCTTCTGGCCATGGGCTTCGGCTTGTATTTGGGATAGTACACCCAATGCGGCCAGACTGCCGGTCCAGATTGCGTTGGGAACTGTCTTCAGCATAGAACAGTTGTCACCGGCGGCGAAAACACCGCGTAGACTCGTCTGATTAAAGGGAGGCAGCACCTTGAGATCGCCGCCGGGGGTTGTCTTGAGGCCGAGCTGCGCGGCAAAGTCGCCGCGTAGGCGAGTGGGGGGTGAGTGGGATAGGAAACGCTCACGCGCCGCCGCCGAACCGTCGACGAAGTCGATGAGAATTCCACCCTCGCTCTGGTGGGTCAAGCGCCCAATCTGCCGCGCGTCAACCTTCATCCGCGTTGTCGTGCCCCAGGCAGCCTCTATTTCTTGCGCCAGCTTCTCGGAGCCGTTGGTGTATATGGTGACGGGGCCGCCAACTAGCGCAGCGGCCTGACGAGCCACGTGCAGTACGTGCGGAACCATGGGCCCGGCCAACACGCCCGCCGACTCGCCTTCTTGCTCGAAGCCTTTGCAGAACAGGCAATGGAATCTGTCTCCGGTGGTCAGTTCTCGCACGAATAAAAGGGCCCGCTCCCAACTCCTCAGTGTAGGTCCTGGGTTGAACCTACATAGACTTTCCCCAGCAGTCGGCGTAGCCCTCAATTTCTGGGAAGCGGTCCTCGACGCCGCTGGCGAGAATGAGTTTCCTGGCCACGTATGTCTGGCCGTTGCTGCCGACGGCCTCAAAGAGGCCGTCTTTCTGGCGCGTCTCGGTGACAGTCACATTGGAGACAACCGAGACATAGTCGCCGTAGTATGAGGTGATGTGAGACTTGCTGTTGGCGCGAAAGTCGGACGGCGGAATATGGTCAAGACCGGGGATTAAGTGCATGTGATCGGCAGCCTCGTTACGAAAACTGCCACTGTCAAGGATGATGCACTTGGATCTCTGGCGTGCCACCGAAAGGGCTGCCGTCAGGCCCGCTGGGCCGGCGCCAAGTACAAGGACATCCACTACGTCGGCCATGGTAGATTGTGCTCCGTAGGTCGCGTGTGTGTGACCTTTTTCCAAGCTGCTGTTTTCAGGGTTGGACAAAGGGACTCCAGAACGGGTAAAGGTACGGAACGCGACCCGGTGAGTTGTACAAGTGCGTAAAAAGGGTTGGATAAATTGTACAAGGCTAAGGCGTAGTGGGACCCTGCGTCGATGCTGCTTCTGATGCTGAATTGCTGGCGTTAAGATGGAGGGTATCTCTCCCGTATCCGGTGGTTAATATATCCCTGTCTGTGGGGGCCTCGGATACATTTCTTCGGGGACATTCTTTCGGAGACATTTCGCATGCCAAAGGTTCGCGTTGACATGAAGTGATTTGGTAGGTGAGCTCGGCGTCCACTTGCCTTCAAGCCCCCGCAGGCGTGCCCATTTATTCTTAACTCTGAATCTGCATCGCGGGTAACTAGTCTACATACGCAATGCTATGGCCGGCGCTCTAATATGGGAGCCTCGGCGTTTCAAAAGTCCCCCGCTGTGTCATTGTAACCGGTAGGGCTTAGCACGAATGGCCCCACGAGCAACTACCTCCACCGTTCTGTGTATGGTGACAGTCTTACAACGCCTTTGGTTTTTGTGTGTATCTTTATGAGGAAGAAAAGAAAGCTATTTGCACCTTCGACCTGGCTCTTCTGTTGGGAATTTGAAAAGTATCCTATTTGTTAATGCCTTTTGCGGCTCAACGTCGTTTGCAATCGCAATAATTATCTTGAAATCTTGATCCTTCCTGCCACCTCCCAACCAGCAACATGGCTGATGCCCTCGAGGAGCACATGCAACAAGCTTTAGAGCTAATGCGTGAAGTTCCTCTGATTGGTATGAATGGATCAAAATAAAACAACTTGACCATGACAGAATCAGGCTGACTGGTTTCGAGATGGTCATAATGATTGGATTCACATGATCCGCGCCTATTACGATTTCCAATTCGATGATCGGTTCGGGGCGCAAAAGGATTTGGCGGGCCACATAGATATCAAGAGACTAGTAGCTGGACGAGCTGGCGCCGTCTTCTGGAGCGTTTACGTCGACTGGTGAGACCCCAACTGATCTAGCAGGTCGTAAATGGACAGAAAAAGCAAGGGACTGGCATGATATAAGCGACTGACGGTGCGAACAAACGTCTTCCAGTCCTGAAGGAGATGGCTTCTCTGACGAGGTTCATTTTGAGAGGCTTCGGGATACGCTGCAGCAAATTGACTTGCTGTACAGGGTCGTCGACCGTTATTCTGACAAGCTTGAACTCGTACAAAAGTCGGATGAAATCATGCCAGTCTTCAAGAGGGGCAAATGCGTCAGCTTGATCGGCGTCGAAGGCCTGCATCAAATCGCCAACAGCAGTAGCGTCCTTCGCATATATCATCGACTCGGAGTGCGCTACATCACTCTGGCCCACGACAAGAACAATGCTTTTGTTGATAGCGCTGTGAGTATCGTCGCCAGCGAGAACCGGAACCCCTCTCGCTCCAAGCCATCTTACCACTGAAAGTTGAGCCCCTAATTTTACGATGTAGACATCACAAAGCCCAACACACAACGGCGTCTCGGAAAAGGGCGTCGAGATTGTTCGGGAGATGAACCGCATTGGCATGTAAGTGAGGATCTCTAGAAGCAACGGGAAGAATCTGTGCGAGTATGTAACGACGGCTCTGACCTCACTCACTGTCTCTAGGATGATTGATCTCTCACACACCAGCGAAGCTGTGATGCAAGCGATATTGAAGCTGTCATTGGCCCCCGTGATGTTCTCGCACTCTTCAGCGTAAGTTTGTCCCTGCTTTGTGAGCTGGATAAATCCCAGCCATGATACTAACAATGTAGAATGCAATCACCAGGTACGGACTAGTCCCGCATCCACGCAACGTGCCAGACGATGTACTGGACAAACTCAAGGAGAATAGGGGCCTCATCATGATTAGTTTCATCCCCTGGATCACCAACACGGACCCAAAGCAGGCAAGCGTCGACGACGTTGTAGACCACGTGGTTTATGTGGGCAAGCGCATCGGCTTTGACCATGTCGGTCTCGGATCCGACTACGACGGCATGCCTAGCGCCCCGCGGGGACTGGAAGATGTTTCCAAGTATCCGGTCATTGTGGCCAAGATGCTAGAAAGAAAGATTGCGCAGGACGACGTTGCGAAGGTCATGGGCCTCAACCTAATCCGCGTTATGGGCGAGGTGGAGTCCGTCGCCAAGGCCCAGTGCTCAGCGTTGCCGGTACTCGAGGACCCTGTGAAGCAGTTGTGGAACGACGATATACGAGCCTTTGTGAAGCGCGAATACCCGTGCGCCGAGCATTGTCGACCAAGCGTTTAGATTTGCGACTTTAGGTGCTCGAAAACATTTGTGCGGTTGACGCTAATTTAGACTTGAATGAAAGGGTGAGATGGTAGAGTTGCTTGGATAGTTGACCCTGAAGATCGATAGATGTCTTGAATAGTCTATCGGATACCATCAAACCCTCCGTATCTATATGTAGATGTTAACCACTGCCACCATGTTCGACCTCCCTCTGGAATGCATTGATGGGCGGTTTATTCAGGGGTCTGACTGTTGTTCTACCTTCATCTGGCACCTTGCACGGATCGTGATCCTAGCACGAACCCATCCCACTTGTACGATTGTTTTGTACATTATCTCGTCGGAAGACTAGTCCCTTCCTATTCCTATTCACAAGCTTTTGTCTTTAACTCAAGGACTGTATCTCTTGTGGAGCAAAAATGATTATTTATAAACACCCCAGTCCTCTAAAGCAAACCGATACGCTGTTCAAATGAAAGCCGGAAACATTACTCTGACTTTCTGCCGTATGCCAGATGATACTGCCAAAAGTTACCCACTTCTCGAAGCTCCTTGCGCAAATCCACTTCGAGGGCTTCGTATTCTTGTATGGAGGGGAAGCCCTCCTTGCCTTGTGATTTTTGGAGGTCCAAGTTAGCAAACTGGTCGTATCCTGAATCGAGATCTCCCCATGCGGGAGAAGGGCAAGAGCAAGATATGTCACACAGATCTATGAGGCCGATATAGACTCACCCGCTGCAATTGCTTTTATACCATTGATCATGCCGTCCAGAACGATCAAGCTTTTGTCGCGCTCCTCGTCAGACTCGGCCTCGGCTCCGAGCCGCAGGACTTGGGTCTCCTCATACACGTCCACGGCGCCAACCTCGCGCAGCCAGCCGGCGAGAGCAGGGCCGGGGGCGGGAAGCTGGCCTAGACTCTGCCAGGCCTTGACGGCGACGTTGCGGAAGCGAGCCATGGCCTGGTGGGCGGGCCCCTCGCGGATGGTCATCATGTTGCCTTCGTGCAGCTCCAGGTAGCCGCCGGGACGAACGCAGGAAAAGAGGTTGGCAACGGCCCCGAGGGCCTGCGCCTCGGAGCTGCAGGCGGCTAGCACGAAGCGCTGGTGGACCAGGTCGAAAGCGCCCTGCTGCTCTGTGGGCCACGGCTCGAAGATACTCTGCGACGACAGCGTGAGCTGCGGTGGGCATGCGTCCTCTGGAGGGAAGTGCTGCGGCGCAATGTCCGTGCCGACCACGGCGGCCGTGGCGTGTAGAGAGCCGGTTGCAAGCAGGTCCAACGGCCACAGAGCCTGCGCCGTACCCGAATCCAGCACGCGCAGCCCCGGCCGGCCCAAATCAATGGGAGCTACAACCAGGCGGCCGCCCATGACGGACTTGACTAGCTCGTGCTGCCGGTGCAGTCGTTCCGACTCGCTCCCGCTCCGAGTCGCGAGCTGTTGGCCACTCACTGCGGACTCCATGGCTGACGCTGTTTTCGGGATCTCTCCGCCTTCTAGGTACAGTACCTAGGTCGCGGATGTTAGATATGGATGGGGGAGAACGAGGGACGAATCAGGAAAAGCCGGTGGTCTGTATGGATACTAGGCCTGGAATTGTATGCAAAATCCGAAATGGAGATAGAACTAGCCCAGAATGCGATCGAACTTGGCATTGTGTTTAAGCGTGATATAAATCTGTGCTATAATACACACACTGTCGGATAGTCCTAAGCCTAGCAAGGCACCCTTGCCCGGCAGCGATTGTCGAAGCTTGTTTTTTATTCCCCTCGGCGGCGTATTCGAATTGGAACACGAATTGGATCGCCGAGTTACCAGTTGCGAGTCCACACAGGCCGGCACATTCATTTGAGTTT
>JARHUK010000985.1:21181-48005 GCA_031001725.1 Pseudopyricularia javanii
TTTTTGAGAGTGTGATTACTTTCCCTTTTATCACCTTTGCTATGTATGCAGTAGTCTCGTCGAACTCGGGTGTGGGATCTCCTAGCTTACTTAGGTGCACCGCGGTATGTAAGTGCGCCGTCCCGTAATACACTGACACCATGTACAAATACCGTGGTCTAATACTTTGGGGTGTTTGGATAAGGTGTCTGGGGGCACCATTTTGTCTTCTTTTGGCGGCGGAGCCTGTTATGGTTAATTATGGCCTAGCCCGATCTTTATTCGTGATCCATCGCATTGTCCATTGCGCATTCACGCGCCCAAATGATGCCATCGCTCACACCCCAACTACACACAAATATTTAAACCACCCTCTAGCCCACCCGGGGACGCGAAAGATTGTGTCACCGGCCCGAAATTACTTCGTCTAAGTTCTCCAGTGCACTTTTGAGCCTTTTCGTCTCAGATCTAATGAAGGCGACCTGAGGCTGGCTGTCGTCCAGGTCAGAGTTGAGCTTGGCCTCGAGCTTTTCCAAACACTTCTTGAGGCACGCCAATTTGTAGTGTGCGACCAGGTTCTGTATGGCCTCGCCCAAATGACCAGACACCTCCATTGTCCCTATGCGTATGTCGATGGGATGGGGATCCTTGCCGCCGACCCGGGCCGACAGCACTGCGGGGATGATCTGGTCGAGCGTTATTGATAGTGGAACGATAACGAGCAGCAGGACGCTGACGTTGAAGAGGCACGATGGACACTGCATTACAGCCGAGATGGCTGCCGAAGTCCGCTGCACGCAGTCAAGAGCTCTGTCAAGCCGTACCGTTGACCCTTGCCGCCGCCAGGTGTCGTGGAGGTTTTGGGTGTGACTTGTGAGCACGCAGACGCAGAAGCAGTGGCAGCCGTCGCTACCTCTGTCGCAGGTTCCCTCCGACCGCGCCTCCGAGAAAGCCGACCCGACGGGACCGGGTGCCTGTACAACAATTTCATCTGCGACTCCGTCTGTCGTTTTTGCCGGCGGTTGCGGCAGCGGCGGGATATCGATACTTTTCTCCACGTGAGAAATATCCTTCGGCGGAACTTGACATCCCTCCATGCCGTCCTTCTTCATTCGGAAACCCCTTCGTGGTTAGCTACGCTTCACAATTTCTTTCATGACTGGGGTTGACGGGAAAGTTAGCACGCTTGAGTGCTTACCAGGAAACCATTTGCCATACTGCCGTAGCCAGAGGCAGGATAACTGAAAATGCAGTCGCTATCTATCATGGAGAGATCTACTAAGTTGTTGAAGGTGGTGGCGTCTACCATGTTGAAAAAAGGGTCGACCTCCATCGGCGTTTGCGGCGAGAGGCTCAGGTACTCCAACGCACTGCGCGGGTTGTCGAACCGCAAAGCCGGACTCTCGGAAGAATCGCTGGCCTCGGTGCCTAGGGCGTATGGAACATCTTGACTTTCTGTATCGCATGCGTCTTGTCCGGACGTTGGCCGAGCGGTCACTTCGGGCGAGCGCCTTTGGGCCCGCATCCTCTCAATTGTTTTCTTGTTTAACGTTCCCTTGGGCTTTCCAACATGAGCGCAGTAGCTGTAATGGCACTTGATGTTGCTTTTGCGTAGCATGACACATACAGCAACTCGTTAGCTCGGGTGCCTGAAGGAAATAGGGTTTATGGTAGGTGAACCTTAAGAATTCACCGATCAGCTACCCGTTTGGCGGCCCGACCATGGACAGGGGGGCAGGAGGAACAAGATCGAGACGTGGTCGTGTAGACGGGACGGGTTTAGACTCACTCACGTGTGCACCGGGAACAGGTCGGCGCACCATCACATCGTACTTTGGCCCGGTGACACGCATCGCAGGCCGACCTCAGCTTCTGGCTTGTTCCTTGTCTGTCTCCTGAGCCGGCAGTGCGGCCGGCTTGGCTCATGGTTTCGGCGAGTATCTCGTTTATAAGGGCCGATCGATAGGGTACTAACACCTGTCAACTTAAGTTCATGCTTGAGCAGTCACAATGGAGGGCTTCCTCACCACACTGTGAAAGGCGTCAGCTATCTTTTGTATTGGGTGAGCAGGTTTAGCGTTGCAGTATATCTGTCTATGTTCAGCATGTAGAACTTTCTAGTGGTGCAAGTATGAGTTTTGCATACAGCCACAGCGTTACATTTAGCGTACCATACACCACTAACCTGGACGGCATTCGACTCCACTCCCTTAATTGCGCATCAAAGCTGGCTGAGCCGCCCTGTGACATATAGTAGTTGTCATCTGCAATCCACCCTTGATGACCGCCGCGCCCTGGAGAGAACTGCCAGTGTTCCAAGGTATATATCCCGGCGTCCAGACCCGACGGCAACGCATTCAATCATCTCCCATCATCTCCCCAAGGCAACAAGTTTCCCAAGTGGCACAGCCGTCTTACCACGACCTTCCTTCGCCTGTCAGCTTACACACAACCTGCCCATCGTCCGCCGGAAACGGGGTCGTTGATCACCAAACTGTCGTCAGCAGCCATGTCAACCACCGACGAGGGCCAGTGGTACTTTGCCTATGGGGCAAACATGGACAAGTCGGTTTTTGTCAAGCGACGACAGATCAAGCCTCTGCGAGCCGAGACGGCGCGCATCGACACCCACGCTCTGTGCTTCAATGTCGCAGGGGTCCCATATGAGGACCCGGGCCAGGGTGGTGTGAGAAAACTCTATGCGCAAGAGAGTGGACCGGACTTTGAGAAGCATTGCGTTCACGGCGTGGCCTACCTGCTGCAGCCTGGCGATATGGCCCGAGTTGTCGCCAGTGAAGGGTGAGTGCTTTCCATCAACGAAAGAAGAAGAAAAAAATTAATGGCTGCGCATCTCTGGCAATGTAACGTATTGGCAGCCTGCTGCAGGGGTATTTTGGGCTTGCGCAGTTCTGCAGCTTAATCGGTAATCTTACGATCCAGCTCATTGCTAACGCCACATTCCGTACCCACGGTGGCAGGGGCGGGATTGCCTACCGGCTTCTACACGTTGAGGTCACTTTGCTCAAAAATGGGACCAAAATCAATGCGAGCACCCTGATCAGCAGACATGAGGGCCGCGAGCGTCTGCCTTCCAAGCGATACTTGGTCAGTATTTCCCTGGCCCCAGTCACATAAGAACCCGGATGAGCTGACCACGGCCGTTCTCTGGGCCATCAGGGTCTCCTAGTCAGCGGGGCGGCTGCGAACAACCTGCCGCAGTTTTACCAGGAAAGGCTCCTCGCTCAACCAGTATTCCAGCCGCAGGGTACTATGCGCTACGCTTTGGGGGTACGTCTCTTCTTACCCTTTTGGCAAAAGATGGGAACGTGGGTCGGTAAAGGCGTTCATCGCTTCAAGGGCCTAGACGGAAACGTCCCGGGTTGGTTTGTTTTCATCTTTGACATACTGCTTTGGACAATGTGGAGTTACCACGATTACGTCCACGGGCCCCTTTTTGGGTGGGGAGACGGGAGGTACTGTAGTTGATTTGGCGACGCTCTATAGTGAGCAGGTTCTTTTTCCTTGCTCAGCTCATCGGACACTTTTCGGAGACTCATATTTCAAAAAGTCTCCGGGGAACAAACAATGCTTTATTTCGTATACTGGGCGGACCAGACCGCTCGCTGCATGGCCGATGTGTAGTTCGACTGGATACCACACATTTCTTTCCAATCCTTGGTGTGATCTTCTCTTCAATTCAGTCTTTCACCACTTGGTGTCCTACTTACCATTATCATGGCTACGACTTCGGCCCCGGAAGCGGCACCTGAGCCCAGTGCTAATGTCCGGCTCAGCGGCGATGCCGGAGATGCTTCGGCCAAAGCAGCCGAACCATTCTCGGCGTCTGTCAGCAGCGTTCATCAAGACGACAAACAGGAGTACCCCGGAAACTTGAAGCTCACGATCATCGTCGCATCACTATCTCTGACACTGTTTCTTTGCGGTCTCGTAAGTAGCCCATACCCAGCCACTTCTTCTATGTTCAGCCGTCTACCCAAAACGGATTTGCCCCAGACGCTGATAATTCATTACTACTTCTTGCAGGATCAAACCGTGATTACCACTGCGGTCCCCATCATTGCCAATGAGTTCCATGCGCTCGAAGATATCGGCTGGTACACAGTGGCGTACCTGCTTACGACCTCGACTTTCCAGGTCGCGTACGGCAAGCTGTTCACCTTTATGTCGGTCAAGATGGTCTTTCTCGCGGCCTTGGCCACGTTTGAGGTCGGGTCCATCATCTGTGCAGCGGCCCCGAATTCCACAACCCTCATCGTTGGCCGCGCCATCGCTGGGCTGGGAGCCGCTGGCCTTTTCCCCGGCAGCACCTTGATTCTAACGCACTCGGCGCCTCTGGAACGTCGGCCGGGTCTCCTCGGGCTCATGACTGGCATGTTCGGCGTTGCCAGTCTCTGCGGGCCTTTCATCGGCGGAGCTTTCGCCGACGGGGCCACGTGGCGGTGGTGCTTCATCATCAACGTCCCTCTCGGGGTCATCACGGCCGTCGTTATCGTTGCTTACGTTCGCACCCCAGTCGACCCCGTCTATAGCTCCTGGTCCTTCCGACGCCGGGTAGCACAGGCAAAGGTGCCCGAGATCATGCTGCTGGTGGCTGCCCTCGTCTGTCTCGTATTGGCCCTGCAATGGGGCGGATCGACCTACGCTTGGGACAGCGGCCGCATCATTGCTCTGTTGGTCGTTTTTGCCCTTCTCACCGCAGTCTTTGTGGGAATGCAGGTCTTCCTGCCCGCCTTGCGCACTGTACCCACCACCATCATCAACAACAGGGACATCTGGTTCAGTGCGCTGTTTGCCGCCTGCACCTCAGCCGCCATGTTCATTGCCGTCACCTACTTACCAATCTATTTCCAAGCTGTCAAGGGGGCCAGCGCCCTAGCCTCCGGCCTCGATGTGATGCCTCTCATCCTGGGATTCCTGGTCGTTTCCGTGCTCTCTGGTGTCCTCACCAACGTCACCGGATTCTACAATCCGTCACTGTTCCTCTGCGCCATCTTCGGTTCGGTCGGCGCGGGTCTGCTCTCGACGTTGGGCGTGGACACGCCGACAGGGAGTTTGATTGGCTACCAGGTGCTGCTCGGAGCTGGCATTGGCTTCGGCCTGCAGCAGCCTCTGCTCATTGCCCAGGTGGTGCTCAGCCCAGCCGATATCCCCTTTGGAGTGGCGTTTACCAACATGATGCAGATGTTGGGCGGTACCATATTTGTGGCCGTGTCGCAAAACGTTTTCCTCAGCAGCTTGGTTGCAGGACTGGCCCAGGCGATCCCTGGATTTGACTCGAAAAGGCTGCTGGCGGGTGGAGCGACCGACTTTTCCATCTTCACCGCCGAGCAGATTACCGTCGTCATCCCCATCTACGCTGCTTCCCTGGCCCGTCTTTTCCTGATAGTGGTAGGTCTGCTCGTGGCAACCATTATCAGTGCCTTGGGAGTCAGGTGGAGACGCGTCAAGAACGTTAAGGAGGACATTACGGATGTGGAAGTTGAAGACAATGCGGTTACTGAGAAGGCCGGTGACGCCAGAGTATAGGTTGATCATAGTGTCCGTCAACCGGTTTGGTCGATTCATCTCGTCGTTTCTTCCGCGGCCCTCTTGCCAGTTCGGAGTTGTTGGCTATGCACCCGCAAATGGAAAACGGCTTCGAATATGCATTCTTTCAAGCAAGGCTGAGTCAGCCCCACGAAATAACGGTGTTCGCCCAGAGACACCTATACCTAGACCTGTTTTTTGTAATTAGATATTTGATACTTTTGGTTGCCATAAATTGCCCGGTTAGCATCAATACGCTCGCAATGAGACCAGTTCATTGGGAATGCGAGATTGCCATGTCAAGAAGAGCTTTACTTACTACGTTCTTACCCTCCGGATCAACGATTGGGAAAGCGGAAAACCAGTATTTAGAACAGATTTTTAGTTTGCAGTACATGTTTATTTCTTGTAGCTGCACTTGCCAAGTGAACCATGCAAGTCTACGGTTGGAAAATATAACAATGCAATACCCTCAGCGCGGAAAGTATGCTGAAGGCCATTAGCTCACATCTTGCTCAAGCTAACAGGCAAGTTGTCCCAAAGGATAACTACATTTCGCTGCATTACCCGAACTTTCTTTAGCTATAATACCTCCGATTAACGACTGGATTGTCTCTTGTCCGCCTGCTTTTTTTCCCAGGGCTACCTCCGGCTTATCCCCCGATTAAACGCCGGTTCGGAATCCGCAGAGAAATTTGAAACGCAGAAGAATTAAGGTTTGCCGATTCTGTAGCCTCCGGCGTGTGGCGTTGGCGATTATTTAAACTTGCAATTAGAATTGGGAAAGACGTCTGTCATACCAAGTAAAGGTAATAAATAGCAAGCTTAGAGCGTATCCTTCAAAAACTCTTCGATATCAGTTCACGCCCTACTCGTGGTTCATCTCTCAAATCCTAAACTATCCAGAAGTCAGAATTCCGCAATGGACAGCAACACAGCAGTGGCACTCAAGCGTCCTGATTTGGACAAGGACAAGGTCATCGTATATTGTCTAGGATGTGAGTTTGGCCAGTTTGTATGGTTTCTCCAAACTTGTGATTTTATAGCTCACCCGTTTCTCCCAGGGCTCAACGGGCGGATACCTCTCAATCAGCTGAAAACCATGGTTGCTTGCGAAGCAATGAGTATCCCCTACCAAGTCTACCAGGTGGATAAGGAACGAGACGATCAATGGTTGACTACCATCAACCCCTATGCTCTTTTGCCTTCGGTCGAGGACACCGAAACATACGTGACCTCGGATGGAGAGACGCGCAGGATTCCACTGTTCGAAAGCGCCGCTATAATGATCTATCTGTCGGAGAAGTACGACCGCGAGGGTGTCTTCAGAGGCCGGACCGCTGCGGAGCGGGCTTCTGTCCTTTGCTGGCTGGCCTCGTACGCATCTGGGCTTTGCGCCACCGGAGAGCTGTGGCTCAAGCTCCAAAACCCTAAGGGCGTCTACAACGTCACCATTGAGCGACTAGTCGGCCTGATCCACAAGGAATACGACGTCCTTGAGCGCCGTCTCTCGGAGAAGAACCAGAACTTTATCGGCTTAGCCGACAGGCCCTCGATTGCAGACCTTGCCATTCACCCGTCTGCCAACGGCTTCGTGACTGGCATGGCAGGGATTGATTTTAACAAATGGCCACGTCTGAAGGCTTGGAGCGAGGCAATGTCTGAGCTTCCGTATTGCAGGAAGGCCACCTTTTTGAACAATACGCAGTTCCGTGGGGAGGAATTCATCGCCTCCCTCACCTCGGAGGCGAAGGACGAGTTGTCGCATATCCAGGGACCATCTTATAAGCTTATTTCCAAGGCCTAGATTTATTTCAGTAGAATAGTAATGAAATTTGGAACCCTCACTGATGAAATAGATCGCCGAAGAAGAGCGCCGAGGCTGTTCGGGAGAAGAGAAAGGTGCGATGGATAACCGATACAATAAGCACTGCTATATAGTGAAGCCCTTTTCCGTCTCTTGGTCTGTTAGGTATGCCGAGAAACATCTTCTGGCTCTCTCGATATTCTGATAACCTCATTGATTGCTAGATCGAGATGCTGCTGCTTACCTTCACGGTTCTTTTTGCATTTTGCGCACTGGCACTCTCGAAGCAGTATTGCAAATGCGTTACAGAATATGTCATGACTGTAGGTTTGACAGGCCTCTGGGAATTCACCTAAAACCGAATTGCTTATCAAAGTTTTTGATCCCAGTTCCTGCTTGCTGTCTTCTACCCGATCAAGAGCCTGACGGGCAATAAGAGCATGCCAGGCCCATCCTGGAAGTGGGCCAATGGACAGATCATGGACAAATTTCTCGATGGCTTCGCATGTTCCCGAACCTGGCGTCAGTATGGTCCTATTTACCGGATAGCATCTGGGCCAATCCCCGAAGTGTAAGTGGATGGATAGACTACAGCCCTGATGGTTTAAACTTGCCTCGAAATGGATCTACATCGGTGAATATGTCACTAACAGACAACCTACACATCCAGAGTCATTACTCTGCCTGAGGATATCCGCAAGTTCCACTCGGATTCCCCCTCACACGAAAAGGCTCAGTCAAGCAACGCTGGTTGGCTGTTCCACCAGCTTTTGGGGCAGTGTTTAGGGCTTGTCAATGGAGACACGTGGAAATCATTACGTACCAGCTTCGGTCCGGCCTTTACTCAGGCGCTTATTGTTTCTAAGTTCGACCATATCGATCAGCAGGCCAAATCCTTCGTTGAAGATATGCCGAAGCAGCCGCACGCTACGTTGCGAGATGACAAATCGCTTATATCCAGCGTTTCAGAGGCTGTGTCAGCATTCCCTTTCTTCTGTACGGCCCAGCACCTCTATGGGGTCCTTAGCGTCGAAGAAAAGTCGAAGCTGTGGTCCATTGGGCAGATGAACCTAGAGCTCATGGGCCATGTCCTGGCCGGCGGCTCGACGCGCTTTTCTTTTGCCAGGTACACCAACCGTAGACTGGCCCGCAAACTGAACAACTTTCAGTCTGAATGGTCACAGTTCAATTCTCATATATATCAATCGCGAAGAAGCTTCAGTAACCCACCGCCATTTGTTCATACTTGGCATCTAGTGGAGGCTGGAGATCTAAAACGTCAAGAGGTTTGCAAAAATTATCTGATATCACCTGGCACAAAAAAACTCATAAAGATGAACAAAGCTTAACAACGAGAAATGCGCCTTTTGCCTTTAGGTCCTTCAAACACTAAGCGAGATTCTATTTGCCAACCTAGATGTTTCGACCGGCGTCTTCTCATGGTTGCTATATTCTCTAGCTAGCGACCGTTCCGTACAGAGTCAGCTACGTGAGGAAATTGTACTGGGACGAAACGATCTAGAAGCATACTGCAGACGAAAAGACAGTCTTCTTTCGTATTGCATCCTGGAAAGTTTCCGCCTTCGTCCATTCACTGGTAAGTCAAGCCCAACCTAGCTAAGAACACAAAAGATTAACCTGGCGCCCAAAGCATTCTCTATTCCGGAAAGCTCGCCTGTCGACAAGGTTCTCAGTGGTTATCTTATTCCTGCGAATGTAAGCTGCGTGACTCTAAGAAACCCCTCGCTTTTTGTTACCTATGAGACCAAATTGCTGATGTAGTGAATCTCGGTGCAGACATCTGTTGTTGTAGATACCTTGTCAATCAACCATAACCCAGATTTCTGGGGAGTTGACGCCGAGAAGTTTCGACCTATGAGATTCAAGGCCATGAAGGCTACTGATGTATGTTGAGTGCCCATACTGTTATAATAACATGGATGCGAAAAGCTAACGTCCCATACCTTATACAGCTCAGGTACAATCTCTTCATTTTCGGTTTTGGGACGAGGAAATGCCTTGGCTCACACTTGGGAGATCTCATGATCAAAACTTTTGTCGTCCGACTTCTCGAGCGTTATGGCATAACTGGCCTGGATCCACATGAGCAGGTTAAAGCCCAAGACGGCTTCAAAGATAGCTGGGTGCCACTCTCTAAGATCCAGATTCATCTGCGGCCCTTGAGCGCCTGAGTACTACCTCCCTTTTTTTGAACGACAGAAAAGCAAAAGAGGGGCAGAGAAGGCATCGTATAATGACATAAAAAAATTACAAGTTCCTGTTCAAGCAGCTATTCTTCTTATGATAACTCATCTAGGCAAATTGCGATCCTCCGAAGAGCTTCGTTTAAGCGTTCACGCTGGACTGCGTAGCAGATACGGAACCAGCCTGGGCGCTGGAAGTGATAGTCGGTGCCCGTAGCCAGAACTACGGCGTTTTTTCTCAAAAGAAGTTTGAGTTTTACCTCCCCATCAACGCTGCCTGCTGGACACAGCCGTGCAAAAACAAACACGCCGCAAAAAGCGGGTACGAACTCGATGCTGCGACCCGTGAGGAATTCTTCCACCACCTTGTACGCTTCAACAAGCATAGACCGGCCAATGGTAGTAACAAACTTAATGTTATCCGGGTGAAGAACGGCTTTTTCGGCAACCAGGGCCGCCACGGACGAGGTCTGACAGAACGTGCTAAGTGCACCGCTCAAACAAACATCCCTGTTAGACTGGGAAACAAAGGCACCCTTTTTTATGGTCGTTAGCAACTCAAACTCTGCCCACATTTGATGTTCTTGACCGAGAATGCCCAAACTCACAATTCGAAGACCGTTGCAGCCGAAATCTTTGCTAAGGCTGTACATGATGTGCACAAGCCCGGCTCCATCGTCACCGGGGTCCAGCTGGAGGGCCGAGACAAAGGGCACGCTACCATTCCTGTCGGCTGTGATGGCCGATTCGATTGAGCGCGTGGAGTGTTGCGAGAGGGCGTAGACCTCATTAGAGACGAAGTGCAGCTTTCGGCGTGCACAGAAGCCGAGGATAGCCTGGAGCGTCGATTTGGGATAGTTGCGACCCAACGGATTGTGCGGGTTGCAGACAAGCACTGCCTTCACCGGTGCTGTAGATCGGTGCAAGGCCTCCTCATAATAATCCATGCTTTCAGTTGAAAAGAACGAGTCCAACGGAACATGAACTGGTACCACCTTGGCGCGGTTGTGAACGGAAATGGCTAGGTCGAGTCCAGGCCAGTATGGAGCTGCGATGAGAATGGCATCCCCGGGCTCGCAAATCTGTTCGACCAGGGCGTTGAGTGCAAAGCTACCACCGGCAGCAAGCACAACTTGCTCAAGTTTCACCTCGGTCAAAGGCTGAAACTGGCTGTTGAGCAGGTCAGCAATCCGCTGTCTGACACCTGGGCTGCCGCCCACGCCGGGGCTGTATGAAAAGGTCTGCGAATAGATAATTTAGAAAATCGAACCGCGCGATGAAAGGAAACACAGGTTCGGGGCAATTTGCATACCTTGGCTCTTAAGCTGTGGTAGCTATCAGTGGCTTCGGAGGCCAGCCTTTCCATCAGAAGCTGGTTTTCCGCCGTGCCGAGGTCAATGACCTCGGTTTCGTCATCAAGCTGAGCCCCATGGTTAGCCAGGAGCTTAGGAATCAACACCTCATTCCTTTGCTGGCATATTTGGGACTGCATTTTGTAGATTCTTCTGTCGCTTTGGCCGCGATAGGTTCTACCCAGGTTTCTGGGGCCAGAGTCTTTACGTCTGGAGTAATCAGGCCCGAAATAATGCGTGCCACAGAAACTTTCCAGCCATGAACTTGAGAATCCAGCCGGTGGGCTGGGCGGCCAATAGCAATATCGGGACCACCTTGCTTGCACGGCCTCGGAACCCGCCCTCGGCGACTCAATCGGCGCGAAATTTGTTTCAATCTTACTGGCAACAGCATCCGCAGGTCGACAGTGGGTGAGCTCCCTTGACATGATGGAGACAACAGCCTCGGTTTTTATTACCATTACACACTATACTGAATGCTCTCCCCATAAGCATTGCGCGGAGAATAAGTGGAATGGAACCATCGTTGTGTTAATGTGCTTCTTGAAAAATTTCTAGATCCCACAGCGGAGCTGGTTAAGAGTACGAGGCTCCCCCGACAGAAACACTCGTTGCTGCCAATAAGTAAGCGCTAATGGTAGCTCGTGAACTCGTCTTTTCCCGTTTATCTTAGACATCCTCACAACGGCCATTTTAACCTGCTATTACAGAAGCTTAATATAGTCCTAGCCTTGTCCTTTCTATTCATTACAAAATCAAATAGAGCCATGCTGAGCCTCGACACCTCCCGGGCTGGTAACTTTGCTAGCAACGGCATTGACAAGTAAGTACCGACCACACTCGGCTCACTTGCTATAATACTCACAGCTAACACGAAGCAGACGTCACATGGCTACCACAACTCTCCTATCGCCAACTCTTACTCCAAGGGTGCTACCGTCACATGTAAGAAAAGCCGAAGTCGAAGCCATGGGCATTGCTAATTTGCCGGTAGAATGCGGATTCCACTCCAATAACAGTGAGTGACGTGTTGAAGGCCCATGACTATTTGAGGGATGCCCATCAACAGCTCTGGGACATAGAGCTGGGAAACTCCTTGTCGTCAATGATGAGCATGGCCGGTTACACCGACTCAGCCATAGCCGCCCACCGAAGCTTCTTCGCCAGCCACGTCGCAGCCTCTCTCTCATCATATCCCATCAGCCCCTACCCCCGGTGGAAGAGTTTCATGACAGACGACCACACGCCCATAGAGTTGAGCTGGGCATGGTCTGGGGATGAGAAGCTGCCAGCTGTTCGGTACTCAGTTGAGCCCATCGGCTGGAATGCTGGCTCGGACATTGATCCCCACAATATTCACGCCTCAACCGTGCTTCTGGGCAGTACATTGCCGTACGCACCCAGCTTGGATCTTCTGTGGTACAGACACTTCTTGCAATGCCTCACACTACAGGAAAAGAAGAAGCCTTTGCAGCCGAGCGCCTCCGATCGCCCGCCACACTCAACGTGCAACCCCCCCTCCCAGACCTTCGTTGCCTTCGACCTAGATCACAGTGGAGACATGGTAGTCAAGTACTATTTCATGCCCTCGCTCAAAGCGGCTTCCATCGGGAGTGGGAGGCTGGAATTGGCCGATGCCGCCATACACAGCCTAATATCACGCCAGTATTCGACTTCGGATTCTCTTTTGGAGTCGTTCCATCTACTTAGCGAATACATGGCGACATTCCCAGCTGGTATGATGACCTTGGAGATCGTAGCAGTGGATTGCGTAACGCCATCAAAATCTCGCGTCAAGATCTATGTGAGATCAAGACAGACAACTTTCACCAGCGTCATCGACATGCTTACACTCGGCAAACGGCTTCCCTCTCTGCATGAATCAGCCGTTTCATCTCTCAAGGAGCTATGGGTCGGCTTCTTTGGTACACAGGAAAACGAAGCCCACATACTCGAGACCCCGCTGCCTGAGAAGCCGCATTGCACGGCGGGAATTCTCTACTACTTCGAGCTGAAGCCGGGTTCTCCACTCCCGACATCCAAAGTATACCTCCCCGTGCGTCACTACGCCCAGAACGACGAGCAAATTGCGAAGTGTCTGTCGCAATATTTGGAGAAGCGGGGCAAAGGCCTTGAAGGAGGCATGACATACCTCGACGGAGTACGAAAGCTGTGGTAAGCCAGAAATAAGCGACAGAGTATGTCTAGATTCACGAGAGGACGGCGACTAACTGATTCATTTTTCATTGCTAGTGTACATAGGGAACTTAGGGATGGGCTGGGCTTCCATACTTACGTCACTTGTGCCATCAAAAAGTCTGACGTTGCGGTAAACTCCTACTTGAACCCGGAGTTGTATCACCCGTGCAGAATGGCGTCAATGGGCATCGAGAGGCCCAAGAACCTGTTCAACACCTTGCATTTTAACACAACAAGAACGTATTGTTTTTGACAAAGGAAATGTGCAGCTTTTCTACTTTAGGGATCTAAAATATAGCCACCAGAGAGAGAACTACGAGTCGATTTGTTTCTCATTTGATTCTGCATTATGCGATATGATCCCTATCACTGACAGGCTATCATCCAGCGAAGATCACATTTTACGTAGTAGACCAAACGATTTGACCCGCCTGGCAGGGTTCAATGAGTCGACCCTTGGACTCTGCATGTCAGGATTGGTGTACACTGTCAGAGAATATAATGGACTGCTACTGAAACCCCCGCAGCTCGCCTGCGCAAACATACGAACATCTCCCGCCAAGGCTGCTTATCTATATACCAGTGCAAACGTAGTAGTCTGGCCAAAGCTTCCCGCACTCCTCGACTCCAGGGTTCCATTTGTAAAAGTCACTAAGTATTGACCGGTTAGCACAGAAACCCTCCTGTTTGTGTTTCAGGCAAGACTTACTCCAATGAGATGCCCGCCGAGTTGGCAATGGCCC
This sequence comes from Pseudopyricularia javanii, assembly GCA_031001725.1. Classification (NCBI taxonomy): domain Eukaryota; kingdom Fungi; phylum Ascomycota; class Sordariomycetes; order Magnaporthales; family Pyriculariaceae; genus Pseudopyricularia; species Pseudopyricularia javanii. Next base: position 35,013 of record JARHUK010000985.1, read on the forward strand.
AACACCCGTCGCCAGGTTGGACAAAGTAGAACTTGCTGCAGCCAGATACCATGCCCTCCTGGATGGGCGTGGGCGTCGCGGCGGGAGCAGCCGTGGTGGAAGTCGGCGGCACAGACGCCGCAGCCGTACTCGTGACTCCAGGTAGCGTTGCAGTCCGCGTCGTAGCAGTGTCGGGCACGGCGACGCAGTACCAATACTCGGACTTGATGCTGTTCTCGCACGACGATCCAACGGCGGGATTCCACTTGATAAAGTCGGACAGCGAGAAGCGGCCGAAAATAAGCACAAACTGATCGCAGGTCCAGGTCGGGCCGGTGGCTTGGAACCAGGCACGGCAATCAGACACGATGCCGGGCTCGACAGGCGTTGGCGCGCTCGTCTCGACCGGCGGCTCGGGGATGAAGTTTTCCACCAAGATGCAGTAGTAGTAGCCAACCCACAACCCGTCGCAGTTGCCGTTCAGGAAGGGGTGCCATGCCAGGAACTGCTCCTGCGTGATGCTGTCGTGCTTGGCCACCACGTCACGGCACGTCTCGTCCGGCTGCGTCTGGTAGTACTCTACGCAGTCGGTGGGGAGCGGCCCCTGGGCCGGCGTGGGCGCAAAGTTGTTGTCAACGGGCGGCAGCTCCACTGGCGTCGGGATCACCATGGGTGGGACGGTGGCGTTGTTGGTAAAGGTGGGGAAGTCGATGGAGATCTGGGTCTGGGGCTGGATCCCGACGCAGACGTACTTGTACAGGCTCATGCCCATGCAGTCGGACCCGACAGCCGGGTTCCAGAGGAAGAAATCCTCGACGCTCATCCAGCTGCCGTGCTGGAGGACGATGGACCGGCACGATTCGCCAGGCATCACGAGGTGCCAGTCGTTGCAGTACGCCGGCTGGCCCGCCTGTGTGTTCTTGGGTGGCCATTCCTCGGTCGGGACCGTGGGCGTGGTGATGTTAAGGTCCGTGACGGGGTGGTTAATGGTGTATGAGGGCGTCGAGATGGGCGGCAGCACAGAACTCGAGACGGCAGAGGTTGTCCGCGTGGCAAAAGTGGACGAAATGGACGTCGACGTCGACGTCGAAGTGGTCGGGACAGCAGTGATGCTGGCGTCGACCGACACACAATAGGCGTAGTCTGGCCAGAAGAACTGCAGGCAGTCGCTAGAGACTGCCGGGTTCCATGTGAAGAACTGCGCCAGGGTGATTTGGTACTTCGTTGAAATATTGTCGCAGTTGTCGCCAGAGACGACGGTGTGCCACTTGTTGCAGTTTGGCGCCGTGCCCGGCTGGGTAGGTCCCGGCGGTGGAACGGCCTGCGAGACGACGAGATTCGGGTGCAAGACGAGCAACCCGACGACTGCAGAAGCCAGAGTCGTTAGTCTCGTCGACATTTTGGCGCCTCGATTTGTGGTGGTTTAGGGACGACCGACTACCTGAATTTGTCAATGAGAAAGGGCGCCTGGTCATAGACATTGTCCACTCGAGGTTTTGTCATGTTATGCTGTTCTAGGTATGTTCCAGGCTGGCTTACATGCGCTCATTTCCGATACCACTATGTAAGGGTCGCATCGTCGGACAGTAGATGAGATACTGTGCAAGCGTAGCGATATTGAAAACCATGTCTCACTCCCTAATTGGAATTGTCGGCTGACGTTGGAAAGTGTTGCCTAGACTCGCCTATCGCGGCACTATCACCCAGCCGACGACCCGATGGACGACAACCCGCTAGACGACGACCGAAAGACACCTAGGTCCGGGATGCCAAAGTGAAAGTCACTTTTTCCAGATACTTTGGGCTCCCGCTCTTTCACTGTCCCGGTCAAGGCTGCACGATCAACTCTCGACCTTCTTTCATGCCTGGGTACAGAGCACAGCACAGCACAGGATCTGTTTAGCCCCAAGACAAGAACACCAACAGAAAGCATGCTGCTCGCCACATACTCCGTCTTCCTTGCCGCTCTCGCGGGTTTGCACCCCGTCCAAGGCGCAAGCTCAGCGTGGCAGCCCGAGCTCGGGTACGTCGACAAACGCAGCGTGGTAATCCAAGCCGACCCGTCTGGCCACGCCGTCAAGGACGCCCTGGTACGCCGCCAGCTCGCCGTCAAAAAGCGCTACTCGACCATCGACCCCAACCTCGGCGACTCGAAGCCGTGGCCTGACAAGACCATTAAGTACTGCTATGAGTCCACGGCGGCCAGGGGCAACCTGCACTCGTTCATGGTTGAAGCTGCCAATCTGTGGAAGACTGCCGGGCTGGCTTCGGGTGTGTACAAGTACATGGAGGTGGCGGACCCGGGTACGACCTGCACCGGGCACAAAGATCGCGCCAAGCTACTCGTCGTGCGCATCACGCCCGACCAGAGTCAACCGGGACTCGACGACACGGCCGGGTACGCCACCATGGGCATCGAGCCGCTCAATGCCGACGCGAGCTACGAAGGGCCTGAGATGTATATTAACTCGAAGCTGCGCGCGTCGGAGGGCAAGACGCGCTTTCTCTCGACCGTGGCCCACGAGCTCGGGCACGTCTGGGGCCTGTACCACGAGCACCAGAACCCGCTGTTCTGGCAAATGCCCTATTCGTCGTCCAACGGCGACGTCTTTGGCAAGTACTGGACCTGCTCAAAGGTCCCCGGCTACCAAGACTCGGTCAATCTGATCCGGAACGACTACCCCAACGACCCAAACAAGGTCCAGCAGGAGACGGAGAACATGTGCAAGTGGGCCTCGTGGGCCAAGACTTATGACTTTTTCGGCGCAAACTACCTCCCCGAGAGGTCGACGGCCGGCAAGTTCTATCCAGGCGAGATCCCAAAGCAGGGCGCCGGCATTCAGCACGTCGATTGGAACTCCATCATGATCTACTCAGGCAGCGACTACCTTCTCAAGAACGATGGCTCCTACGTTCACGAGAACAACAAGCCATCCCAGGCCGATGTTGCCGGTATCAGGCGCATCTACGAGGATAGCTTTTCTGCCCATGACTTTCCTACCTTGGCCAACTCGATGAAGAGCAAGTGGTATACGAAATGGAAGGACATGATGAAGGGCAAGTATTGCAGGGTTGTGGGATGATCAAGTGTATAGGTAGAGCAGGGAGATAGGTATGGAGATAGTTTGGTAGACAGGTGATTTTCATAATGTGCTATAGCTAGATAAATTTAACTACAGTACTTATAGCTCCTCTCTCTTCCTCAGCTGCGCCACTCCGGGATTGTACCCCTTGTCCCATTTCCAACCCACCACATCCTTTGCAACACTAGCCTTGGGACGATCCAGGTTGGAGCCCAGCGCGTTGATCATGCTACCGTCGTCGAGATCAATCGCCCAAACCATGGTGCCTCCCAGGCATCTCCGATTGGCATAGTCCTGCTTGATCTTGAGCGTCTCGACGTCGTCAAACGACACCCATTGGTCCGTGTCCCACGTCACAATTTTGACAGCCGCCGCGGCGTCGTAAGTCACCTTGCCGCCGTCCTTTACGATCTTGTTGATCTCGGCCACCGACAAGACGCCGGGCGTGCCGGTACACTCGCCTCCTTTGGCGCCGTCGCTGAATTCGCAACCTGCGGCCATGCAGTTAGGGTCCTTCATGGTGAAGCCTGTGATGAAAGTTAGTCATTGGCCGTGGTTACAGGCTTCAAAATACTCACTCCGTCCGTAGAAGCCCAGTCCCAGGTTTACCCTGGCAGGATTAACATTGTTTCGCCACAGCAGCTCAAGACCGATCTGTATCTCAGTGAGATTGGTGTGCGCATATGCATAGGGGCCAATCGAATTGACCGTCTTATCCCATACGCCATCTGTCATCGAGTCGGCGTTAGTACAGTGACGCAAATAAAACGAGACGTGCAGAAAAAGCCTCTTACGAATGTCATAAGTCATGATGTTGAAAAAGTCAAGATTCGGCTCGATCTTCTGGAGGTCAAAGCCTCGCAGGTACCAGTAAGAGGCTGGGAGCGTTATGCTTAATCCGTAGCGTTTGCCACTCGCATTGAGGGCTATGCGCAGCCGGGTGATCATGGTGACATAGTTCTCAAAATCTTCCGGGACACCGCCACGGTCCTCGGCGACGGGGTACTGTAGAAAGAAAGCCAACTCGTCAGCTACAGGAACGATCAGTCGAGACCAGGTATAGTCGAGCTTACCTCCCAGTCCAGGTCTACTCCGTCAAAGTCATGGAGGGCCAGAAACGCAATCAACGAGTCGAAAAAGGCATCCTGCGACGCCGTAGTGCGTGCCATGTCGGAAAATGCAGTACGCCAGGGGCCCGGGTCGTTCATGGCCCATCCACCGATCGCGATCCACACCTGCAGCCCCGGCTGCTTGCTCTTGAGCGCCGTGACAGAGTCGTAGTGAGAGGCAACTTCGGCATCCATGTCCGCCATGTGGAAGGTCTTGGGGTCGATGAGGGCAAACGAGTAAAAGATGTGGGTGTAGTAGCCCAGGGGGATCTCGGATGGCTTCATCGTGTTGCAAGTCCTCTTGGCCATGTTCCAGCCTTCGTAGTACCCAATCGTAATGGCATCGGACGTCCTGCTGCCACTGCCGCATTCAGGAGACGGCACAACCTTGCCGCCGCAGAAGCCGGGCGTGGTTCCGCAGAACCCAAACTCTGAGCAACACACGTTCAAGGGGCAGGTTGTTGCGTTGGACCATTCAATGCCCCATCCCGGGTCGCATTCGCTCTTGTAGCCGCAGCTGGAGACGCATCCTTCTCCGCAAAAGGTTGGCCCCAGGCCACACACGCCCAGGCCAGTTTTCGCATCTCTGTTGTTGATAAAGTCAGTAATTAGGCGTTTACATATCGGGAGAAAGTAGGGAGCTACTCACAGCTGGCCGCAGCATCCCAACTTGCAGCCCTTGGTCTTGGAACAAGTGTAGTCTTCCTCTGCTGCTGAAACGTCGCCCGAGGTGCGAGCTTGGCCAACGAAGGTGGTATCGTTGACTGCCTGCGCCTCTACCAGCAGCACCAAGGCCAATGCAAGGAAGCTAAGAAAGACTAAAGACGGCATCTCGTAAGTTGCTTGCAATATCAAGAGTTTCCTGGTTAACGGAACAGCAAGATTTGCCTGTTTAGCAAGGAGAAGTCTGTCATTCGAGGGCGATCCGGGTTAAGTCTCACGGGACATCTCCTGATCCAGGAAATCGACCAAAGCCACCTAAGCTTCTTATTGGTGGATCGCCCAATTGTTCTAGCCTACCCCTATCATAGTAGGCAACCACCATTCACCGCCAACGTCAGCAATATTGACTTTGCATATATTGCTTGCTGTCAGCTGCGGCACTAATAGTAGGTGTACCGGCGGTTCGGGTCGTCGGATGGCACCGTATGAATTGGGATGATCGGGAAACTCCACTTACAATGGACGCTGACCGTCCAATTTCCCAAGACATCCAGGCTGCCGACCTGTCTAGACCTCAATACTTGACGAGCATCAAAGTCCGACAGTCTAATTTATAATCCAAATTCAAGAACTCAGTCCCTCGGGTGTGTTAAAGCTCGCCTTTCTGGGGTTTGACCAAGCCCCTTCATCCTGCTCCGTTTCCTCCCTCCCTCTCTTTTAGCAAGCACTTGGTCGACAGGGGACGGACAAAATGCTGCTTACTTGGTGCTTTGCGATTTTGTTCTTGACACGGGTGGCCACCGCGGAAGAAGTCGACTTTAGCTTCATCGAGCGATGGGCCGCCATCGGGGACAGCTATACAGCTGGCGTCGGCTCCGGCAACCAGCTGGGCACCTTGCTGTCCAAGACGTGGCAGTGTTCACGTTCCAGTTATGCCTACCCCGAGATTGTCAACAAAGCCCTGGGTGGTTCAATAAAGAACTATCAGTTCTTGGCTTGCAGCGGGGACCGGACCGATGGGATAGAGAAGCAAGCAAAAGCCCTCGAAGGAGATCTCGACCTGGTCGTCTTGACAGCTGGCGGGAATGACCTGTGCTTGGTAAGCGCTGTTTGCAACTGGGCTCGGTTTATCAAGACATCTTTACTAACCAAAAGTGCTTCACAGGCTGGCATGATCAAGGAGTGCGTCTTTCTCCCGTACAGTGAGCAAAAATGCGAGGAAGTTCTGAGCAAGGCGCGGAGCAACGTCAACTCCATTTTGAAGCCAAACATCCGCAAGGTGTTGGATGCGCTCGAGGAAAAGATGAAAAAGGACAGCATCGTCGTCTACAACGGTTATGCACCCTTCTTCAACACCGACAACAAAGACTGCGCCAACAAGCAAACCTGGGCCATCCGAGAGTGGAACTTTACCAGCTACATCGGCGTCAAGGGTCTCCCCTTGACCATTGAGAGGCGCAAGACGTTCAACGCACTCGTGGGGGACATCAACAAGGCGATAAGCGAGGTCGTCGACGAGTATGACGGAAAGAAGAAGTACCGCATCGCCTACTCGGATTGGAGTGATTGGCCAGGGATCGTGGATGGTCAGATGTGTTCGCCGAATGACGATACGGGCAAATACCCCAACCCCAAGCAACCGATGATGCAGTTTTTCAAGCCCGACACCCACTTGGTGGTCGACGACCCGAGCGATAGCACGCCAGTCCACGACGAGTTCAAACGTGGCTTTGCCACCGAGTCGCTCGATGTTTCCCTGAACCTGCCCATCGTGGTACGGGACACCCTCGACGCCAACTGCCCGGGAGACGGCGGTGTGGCATTGCCCTTCAACATGGGGCTCCCAGACTCGTTCTTGGGGAACTTCCACCCCAACCAAAACGGCCACGAGACCATAGCTGCAAGCACGCTCGATACAATCGCCTGGATGAGGGCCAAAATTCTGGGCAAGGACTCGTGCGCAAGCGAGGACCAGGACAACTTCAAGTGCTGGTCGTCGGACGGTCTCGACTGGCCGCGCCCCTACGCCGGCTGGGAGCGGCTGGACAAGACCTACCAGGAGTTCTGCGGCAAGGTGCAGGCGCCCGATAATACAGTTAACTGGGAAAAGGAGGAGACTTACCTCACCGGCACGGTCGAGGAGCACCGCTATAGAGTAAAGCTAAGCGGCGGGGCGTCCGAATGGAGCAAGGACGAGTGCCTCGAGGCGTTCAAGAGGCTCATCCACAGCTGCGACAACGGCGGCGACAGCAACAAGCAGAACCCCATGAACTGGAAGTACGGCGGGCAGTACAAGCGCGGCTCGACGACGTACGAGCTGTACCCAAAGTGGGAGCGGCCCACGCACACGCGGGCTGATGGGTTGTGCGCCTACTCGAACGGCTTCGTCTTTTACGAGTACCGCATGATGGGCAAGGGCTGGGCCGGCTGGGAGTTTGGCAAGGACACGCTGCTGTCGGCGCTCAAGGGGTGCAAGCTGCTGACGCCGACAGCTTGGACGTTCAAGTACTGCGCGCCCAACGGCATCAAGTGCGACGGGTACGATTGGTACGCCATATGGCACACCACGATTGGGGTGAACGGCCGGTGCATGGACGCCATGAATGTGGTGGCCAAGTCGGCGGGTGGGTACTTTCACAAGTACAGCGATGGTAAAGGAAAGTATGAGGATGGCGGGTGCTCCGAGATGAAAGGGAGTGGTTTATTTCCTGCGTGATACTGCAAGTCAGTTAGCTTTTGACAACGTCTTTGTATATCGAAACTTTATCAAAGTGATACATTTCCTGCTATGTAGAAACCAAGACTGACCAAGCAAAGATGTCAAGTGAGATTTATATAACCTATACCTCGCCCATGCCCCCTCATCACTGTTGATAGCTCAGATTTTGCTCGAGTCTGATCGACTGTAAACTGACGAGCAAGCTCCCGTGACAGACTATTTGCCTTTTCCAAAGCTTCGGGTGCTCAGAAATTTATGTAGGCCCCCTCCTGGTCAGCTGTGTAGAACTCCGCCATAGATGCCTCTATATCCGAAATGAATTCCATGGACACTGATTCTCCGGGCTCCCAGTCGGTTTCGTCGGCGTCAGAGTAAGGGTATATCCAACCCTTCCAGTCGTCACCTATGGCGTCCTCTGACGGGACTCGTGAAGGCGATCCGAACCCATTGGCAATTTCTGACGTTATCAGACTCTCCTCGACAAAGCTCAAAACATTTATACCCAAGTTGTCCCCGTCCGAGAATCGATAGCAGTCATCGCAAAGACATGGCTCGCCTCGCCCATCGACATTCCTGCATTCATCCAGAAATATCCAATTTTTATCGACGTTGTATCTATTTTGACTCAATATGTTTTCCATCATTTCTCGGTCCTGGATATCCCATGGTCGATGAGCCCGAAGTATATTCGCGGCGACTCGGTTATTTGCGTTGTCGGCAATGGCGATTGCGGTCAGGTACTCTCGTCTATACGGGCCCGTGCTTCGAAAGCCGCTGCTGAGTAGAAATTGAATCATGTCAATCCTCCCATTATTTGCTGCGGCCTGAACTGCTGTCCAGCCACCTCTTCTGGACCTCAAACTGTTTGTTCTTGCACCTCGGTCGACGAGTAGCTTTGCAATAGCTAGATCCCCATTGTTTGCCGCTATTCCAATAGCCGTGTTCCCATGAATATTCAAAGGGAAGTCGTTGACATCCGCACCAGACTCAATCAGCCAAGCTGGCAGCTCGATGTCCCCCATACTGACTGCTGTCTGGAGCGGTGACAAATGGCCCTCCCAGCTAGAAGAACGAAAGCCTTGATCAAGACTTTCGCCTGCTCGCATAAGTAATTGTATCATCTCCTTGTTACCCGCTTTTACGGCCCAACTGACTGGGTTTGGGCCGATCGTCATAGTACGGTATTTTCCGAGTGTCCGGCACTCTCGTTTCCCTATGGTGGTCGTCTCAATCTCGTTGGCGCCTCCGGGGGCAGACAGTATAAGCTCAACCATGCAACGCGAGTTGTTTCTAACTGCAATATGCAAACAAGTACGATCGACCTTGTAGCCACAGCTGAGGAGCTTTTTCACGCCGTATTCATTACCTGAGAATACGACTCCAGCGAGTGGTGACCAGATAAATGTGAATCTTTCATGAGCCTTGGCTGAACGCCAATCGAAATATTTAGATGCAATTAAATGTGGATCTGCTGGGGAATGTTTGACAATCTTCCCCTCCTCGTTGAGCGCGGTGTCACGCAGGTGATAGGGTGACAGGCAAGCCAAGCGGGCTGGTGGCAAACGATCCAGCAAAAGATCCAAAATACGGACACTATTAGACATCGCAGCCATCGCCACTGCCGCACCTTCAAAAAAACAGGTGCCCCTGGTGGTCGAACGACTTTTTAGAAGGTGGGAAAGAAGGCTTAGGCGCTCTTCATCGCCTTGCGCTTTGATTGCCCAAGCGGTGGCAGCTGCAAGAGTTGGACCATCGTACTCCCAAGGCGCCCCAGCAATAACAGTTTTGACGATTGCGGAGCTCCTGCCGAGTATGGCAGCTTCGAGTAGTGTCCATTCCATAGCTTCGTCCTGATTCAGGGCATCTATAGGAAATGTTTGCAACAGCCGGTCGAAGAGAACCGGGTCTCCGACAAGGGCCGCATGGACAAGGTTTTGCTGCGTGGGCCTGGCCCCGTAATCGATCAAAAGATGTACCTTTTTTGAGTCGATTTCGTGAGGGTGACGCCACCAATGATCCCCATTTGTGTCAGGGGCAGAAAATATCCTGCGCAAATGAGACAGATTAACCTGGCAGTTCAAGCTTCCGTTTGAATTGCTCGAGGATCTTAGAAGTATTTCAAGGAGGCGTGATGAAAACTCCGAATTTGGCCAAGCTAACTCCAAAGCCTCTGGAAAGCTACTCCATGTGCCTCTTGCTGAGATTAAAAGCTCAGCACATTTCGACTTTCCGGTCCAAACCGTGGGATTCCATCTGCCACGAAAGAGAAATGTTGTAAAGTCGAGTGCTTTGTAGGTTGCTTTTTGGAATGATGGCTGAGAGAAGAAAGAAAGAGTGGCTGATCGGTCCGTATCTGCTTCTGGTATTCCCCACTCTTTTTCAGGGTCTGCTCCTCTCTCAAGAAGAAGATGCACAGTCTCGTCGTATCCAGCCAGGGCAGCCAGTTGCAATGGACTGAAAAATGTACTGCTGGGTCTTTCCAGGGTACATATTCCAAGGTCCAGCAGCAAAGCAGATGTTTCTGCGCTGTGACAAGCTGCGTGCAGCGGTGATATCTTGTTGTGGAATAATTCCGAAATTTCCAGATAATCTCCCTCTAACCTTTTTGCTAGGTACTTGATACCATCAAGGTTTCCTGCCAAGGCTGCGGAGCAGAGAATTTCGTCAAGCGAGGTTGCCTCTGCTCCATGTCGCAAAAGGTAGTCCATTGTTTCAACGCTGTTATAGAAACTGCGCGCAGCAGCACACAGCACTGTGTCGGTCAGCGTTGGCAACGGGGATCCAGTTAGGCTGTAGGACACGTTTGCTCCAGACTCAATGAGCAGCTTGACAACATGCAGATTGCCTGTGGAAGCTGCAATATGAACAAGTGGATATTTGAAACGACTGAAGTCGGCCAATATACGAAAGCGTTCTGGTATTGTGTTGCCTAACACTGTCCCAAAGCGGTCTGGCACTTCCAAATCTGGACTTATACCGGATTTGAGAAGCCAAGATACGAGCTCCAAAAGAAATTCTTCTAATGAATCGTCACTCCTTTTGTTGTGCGCAAGACGTTCAATTGTTTGCTTCAAAAGGTTCTCGGCGAATGCTGAAATTGTGCTGTCACCAACTGCTTCGAAGTTGATTTGCGCCTTCATTTGTAATATGCCGGTTGCTCGGATAACGTTTGCCACAAAGGACCAATCCTTATCATTTATGCGATCATAGAGGTTGTTCGAGAAACGGAATACAATGAGTTTCACTGCAGCGCGAAGTATGTCGGAAGCAAAGCCGCTCGTGATTAGATGGTAGTAGCCGCTGTTGTCGCCTGGTTCTAGTTCAGGCATTTTTTTAGAAATTTCGCGCGAAACGTACGTTTCGGGATTTGAGGACCGGTCCTCTGGATCCGATAGTTGCAGGCGGGACATGGCTTCCTTGAGACCGTTTACTGGTAAAGGATTTGTGCCGTGGGTTTGGAAAGTGGGAGGAGCAGAGACTAGGGGGATAATCTGTTATGTTAGTGACATGAAAACCTTGTGTTATCTTACTGAGAAACAGAAACAAGTAAAAAAATACGAAGAAGTACGTACGGAAGGGAAATCTCATCTGAAATCGGAGCCACGGCATTTCCTCTGGCCATGATGGAAACGGCGATAGGACTTGAAGGTCGCGGTCTTTAGGGGCCTCAGGGCTTGCACCTTTAATATCCCTCGTAGTTAGGACACCGGTCTGGCTTTGGCAACATTGGGAAAGCCTTAAACTTACAACTGACGATCTCGTCGATTTCTGATAATGTGAGGCGGCTAAAGCCTTTTCTGACCTCCCTTTCCTGCATGCGCCGCCCACATAGAATCACTTGGCTTGCCTTTCCTTGTTGCTTTCTTTTGGAAATACTGTGGACCACGAACCTCCATGTTACGACCAGACCACAGGGTACGATCGGAACCCACGCAGGCAAATGCGGGGCACCATCAGGTTATGAAGGAAAGGGCTCATTCGAGGAATGGTTAAGTCAGCAGCGAATCCAGTATCACGTGACGGGTCACGAGACAGATTTGGCTATGACTGCTATGTGCCAAGAAAACCATAGCAGGCATAGCAAGAACTGATATGTTGGCTAAGTTTGATATGTAACATATTAGACATAGCAGACATAGCAAGGCCAGGCTGCAGGGCAGCCTCACGACTATATAAACTCACGATTATTATTATGTAGATAGCTTAGTTTAGGACTATTTAGCAGTAGTTAACTTGCCAATTAATCTGTTCTTACACATTGATTTCGATTATAATTTTACCCTAAGTTTATTGTTAACCCCAATGTTATCGCGTTTATCTTTTTACCCAAATTATTCTACCTTAGAACAGGTACCGATACCTTAATCGTAACATTTTGATTACTCCTATTCAGTACCTTGCTTTAGAAGCAGACGCGAACAGTACGACAATATATCCTCCCCCTCGACCAGCAAAATCCTAACCACCAAAGTTTCCATTCCTCCTAAGGCTTTTGTTAAGCCAGAGGACGAAGTTATAAAGGACCCCGAAGACTCCGACAGCGAGGAAGAAAAAGATCCGAAACCCCGCGAAAAAGTAACCATGACCGTTAAAATGGTTAAGGAATTCCGGGAAACCCAAAAACAAAACGTAGCAGCCATCGTCGCTTTCCAGGAGCAGGCCGCCAAAGCGGAGCAGCTGCAGGCCGAAATGAACGCCTTGAAGGCCGCCGCAGCCCTTATTTCCGCACTAGTAAACGGAAGGGAGAAACTTAAACTTAACCTTCCTTCGACTTTCGACGGAACCTTTAACCAGCTTAAGGGTTACCTGGTGCAAATCCGTACCTACCACATTTTCCACGCCGGAATTTTCCGCAACGAGGTAGAGAAGGTGGTGCACGTTTCCATTTTCCTAAGGGGACGAGCTTTCGCGTAGTTCGAGCCTCTGTTGCAGGAATACTTCGACGAAGGAAACAAGGAAAACTTCCGTCGAAAAATATATAAGATTTTCGTTAGCTACGCGGGTTACGAAAAGGTTTTGAAATTATTATTCCAGGAACCCGACGAAAAACGACAAATTGAGCGAGACTTAGCCAACCTACGGCAACACAAAGCAGCCACGAACTACGTTGCCGAATTTAAACGCTTCGCCACCAGGCTGGATATAACTGAAGAAACTAAAACCTTTATGTTCTACCAAGGACTGAAGCCCGAGGTCAAGGACGAAATCTCGAAGTTGGACAAACCCAGCAATTTTTTGGATTATATCGATTTTGCTATCCGGATCGACAACCGCATCTACGAACGAAAAATGGAACGACAATACCAAAAAGGAACCGTGAACCGCAATAAGGCTAATACCGGACAGAAGTATTACTACGACATCCAGAATCGGTGGAACCAAAAACATTCCGGAAAGCTACGATAAAGCACTGTTTAACGTTGCGTACCGCCTCACCGCC
>JARHUK010000988.1:0-18014 GCA_031001725.1 Pseudopyricularia javanii
GGCAAGAGAGTACGAAGTGAGGATGCAAAGAAACATGTGCTATTGTAGTTTCCAGGTTTTGATAAGTCCTATACCTGGTGCATGAGTATTATACTCTAGACGCCCCAAACGGAGGCATATTGGACTTTGCAACGTGACGACGGCGGGCCGATGACAAGCAGCACGTGGTCCCCTACTCCCGCCGGCGCTTTTCCGAAGAAAAAAAAAACAACGCAGAAAAAGCAAGGGTTTTAATTTGTGGTGAGTCAAAACAAGAGGCACGTCGCTGAGTGGTCCGCCTGCCAGTCTTTCGCTTGTCGACCACAGCAGAGATAAGGCCCTCGTTCAATAACTGCCCTCCTTGTTTGTCTGTTATGCCTGCCTGTCCGTTTGTTTGTTTTATCAATTGGTTGGTTCCGGATGGCCCTCTGGGGGTTCTGTCAAATGCCTCTGGAGAAAGAGGGATACGATGTAGTTGATTGGAGTAAGGACTCTAAGTAATATATGTACATCCCACCTGGGTATGAACAAGAACACTGGGCTAGATGGGATCCGCCTAGGTAGATTGCGGGCATGATAGTAATCAAAAAGGTTGAAGATGCACAAAGCGGTGAGACATAGGGGCGACTTTATGATTTACATTGCCTGGATCAAAGAAGGTCAGTAGAGACACTATGTTCCAAATGGAACGCTTCCGCGAGAAAAGAAGCCCGTTTGAACTTCGTTTCTCTACCACACTGCTGCACATTGTCGACTGCATAGGGCTGTCCGGCCAAGGGATGGAACAATACGGACTCAAGGGAGAAAGCCCACCGAAAAGTCCGCGGCCCAGACCAGATGGACAAAAATACCGCCTCTTCTCAACGTTGCAAAGAAACTACATGCCCGCTTTAGACTTACTTTTTGCTTTTCGGCCTCACCCACGCCCTCAACTGGTGGCGCAGATCCCGCTCAGCCCCCACGAGTCGAAAGCGAGCGTATCACGCACATGTTTTTATCTGCCCCCTCCCCTCCTTTACCCGTGGTTGGTGTTGGAGCGGCCAAGACTCTTGGCGCTCCGCATTACGCGCAATTGTCGCCCCCTCCGGCGAAAGCCGCTTCTTTCTAATGTCCAAAGAGTGCTTGTATTTTGGTGGGTGAGAGACATAGGGCAAAGGTGTAGGTACAATGTGTGGCCCTATGATGCGGGGAGCGCGGCTCCGCTGACGGGAGGCGGCGGGCGGGCGGGCAAAGCAAGGAAAAAAGGCCAAGGGTGGATTGCAGGTCCGGTCGATGACTACATCTTTCCCTGATAGCTTTGATCCTGATTTTTGTGTCAAGTAGGCGTCGATGGTTTTCGATGGTTGTCCATTAATTAACACTGAAAAGGATTTTTTTATGGTGTGTGATAATCCGAACGTTTCCCCCGCTCGCAAAACTCCACTGAAAACACGACAGTGCCTCGTTAGTGCTTGATCCTTTTCTCGTAAATGTCGGGCACTGAAAAAAAGCTGAACGGCGACGAAGGAATTGATTTTCAGGCATCTCACTCCTCCCACTCCTCCCACGCCCTCCCACGCCCTCCCATTTCCCTCCACCACTCATCCGCTCGTCAGATCGTCAGAAACAAACCGCAACAGTCAGACGTTGATCTGTGGAGCGAGTGCCCTTGAAAAACGAGCATGAGGGTCAATCCCGCCATATCTCCATTCATCACATCACTATCCAGAAGAAACGAAAGTTGACGAAGAAGCAAGAAATAAGAAGGGTGTCCGCTGCTTTCTTGGAAGTACCGGATAGAGGTACTGTGTACATAGGTAGCCGAGTAGGGTAGCAGGAGATCGATGCAAAATAAAACATAAAAAAATAAAGACACACCCCATGGAGTGGGGAAACTGACAGGTAGCCGGCTTGGCACTGTACAGGCGTTTGGACATTGGACCAATCTTGGAACAACAAAAGACAAGAGGAAAAACTTGCGGCTCGCTGACCGCTGACAAGCGGAAAAATCGTCATCGACGCGTACATTTTCGTATAGTCGGCCTCTCGTTATGTGTCTTCTCACGCCGTTTACAAGTCTCACTCAGCCCCCCCAATACATACGCCTCGTGCACTTTCGTGTATAAGGACTATAATTATTCGGAGCCATGGAAGCTCATAGATATTTTGGGCAAGAAGCTCTATTACCTTCTATGCGATTTTGGGGTTGTGCCCTCCCTATGCTTCCCTCTCCAGGCATGTTATGCCCCTAGGGTCACGAGTCGTTTTTGCGCAGGTTTGATGTAAAAGATGTTTTTTTTAATCGTCTATGTATCTGTAGGTATTATTTGCACAGTCGTACTAGGATAGAGAGCACCGATACTTGACAGGAACCTGTCTGTGTGAGGTTTCTGATGCTCATTGACTTGGCCCACAGGGAAGAGGGTACGTGGTAATAGGGGTTTGAGCATCGTGCCCATCAATCTGTCGCATGTGTGTCCCTGTCATACCCACTGACTCCGTCACTTCCCGATTTATTTCGAATGCATGTATGCCGTGGAGATATTAAACGTCCAATTCTCCCCATCTTTTAATCGGAGACAAAAACCTGATATCTGTCATTTATCATCACTTCAATAGTACTATCGTATAATACTTCACCACCTTGGGTATACCTTTCGCTACCCAACGCCCGTCAGCATAAGCCAAGATCACGAGTCACAGGCATATCATCGGCATAACATACCAAAAAGTCATCACACCCGACGTCACGTTCATCCAAGGCAACAGCTTTTGTATACATATTCTACCAAATCAAATCCATCCCACACACTCAGTTGCTCCCATATCCGGCCTCCATTCCAGGTCACCCTTTTTTCTTCTTCTTCAAGGCCACAGCGCGACCGAGAACGGCAGCCTTTCCCAGCATCGTTTCTCTGGTATCCATTCGATTCAGTTGGGCGGAATCCGATCCAGCCACCGACGCCTGCACTATTCATACACCAACCCACACACCCTATTTGAGACTTACACCCCCCCTAGTGCTGGTACTTGCTCGGGCTCTCTCCACCGCCACCACATTAAAAACGCGTGCACCTCGCCTCTGGGGCTGCCTCTTTTACTATTGTTATTCTTGGAACTGCCTCCCTAATCCCGACATTTCTAGGACGCGGCAACTAAATCTGTTTGCGTCCTTCATCAACCCTTCCGTTACACGCCAACAGACCTGACACTTTACTTTTAAAAACACAACATACTACTTCCCCATCCGTGGACCGACCGAACGCCCCGTCAGCTTATCCTGCAAAGCAAACCCAAATACAAAGCACCAGCCTGGCCCCCAGATGACCACAACCCACAGCCCAAGGTCCCAATACGTCGTCTCGTCTAGCAGCTCCCCCAAGACTTTTTACCACAACAACAAGAACAATCACCGCCACCCACACAAAACCGTTGAGCTCGACGCCAGAACTCTCGTCGACTGCCGTTCGCCCAACGACACCCAGCATCACTACCACAAACACGCCGGATCTCGTACCCAGCATCCCATCGCCGGACTTGCAGTCTGCGCCGAATATTATTCCACCACCACCACCACTGTCATGGCCTCGACTTCACAATCCACCGCCCAGTCGGCCAGTTCGTCGTCAGTATCCATGCATAACTACTACTACAATGCCTCCTCGCACCAACCTCAAGAGCCCGCCTGGCTCATGGCGACCCCGATCGACGACGAGGACCTGACTTTTGGGGGCAAGTCGCTGAGCACATGGTACGAGGAGGACAGGAGGAGGTTCAGCCTCGGCGAGGACAGCGCCAGGACCGTTGAGAGCGACGAGGATGAGGAGGAGGAGAGGGGACGACAAAGGGTATGGCACCGCACATCCACCACAGAAGCAACAGGCGATTCACAACTAATCACTTTACCCACGCCCTCAGGTTCGCGAACACTACCACGCATCACCATCCAATCACCACCACAAAAAGCAGCACAGCAGCAAGAGCCAAGAGAAGCACTAGGTGTGCAGCCGCTGCTCTGCATCAAGCCCTGCGTCCGCGCCTACGTCCTCGGCAGGAGGTCCCTCCTCCCCCGTAAATGACATTGCGGCGCCAGCCGTTGCTTCTCTGCTGCACCCAAAAGAAGGCGCACGAGACGGCGACACCCTGGCACAATGGACCGATGCAACCCTACGCTAGGTGTTTGCCTTTCGGCCGCCTCGGGCAACCTAACGCCCATATTTTACCTATAGTCACCGCAACTTACCGAGCTATGGGTGGCTGTTGCGGCGCCCCGACGGGCAAAAAAATGTGTGCATACGTTTGCGTGCATGGACTCGGTCTCACGCACGCAGATGTGCGGTGTCGGCCTTCCATGGATGCGTGGCCACTGCGCTAGCGTTACATGCCATTAAAGCAACGCTGGGAGGCGCTACTCTCCCCCTTAACTCTCCACCGCTAGCGCAATAAAGTTGGCAGGATCATTGTTTCTTTTGATCCCCGACAAGCGTGGGCATGTCCTTTTGAGCGTTTCTGCTTTTTGTTCGCTGCGTTTTGTATCCCCCTTTTTATTTCTTTCTCATTCCTACGTGGCTGAGACGTTTGTTTCCAAATGTCACCACCATAAACGCATCTACGCGCCGAGGCGCAAAAACACACAAGCCATGAAAGATACCCCCTTCCTCAACTTTAACTTTGATACCCCCCTTAACGCTTCACCTGACAGCTGGTATGCTGGTCGGGTGGTGTGCCCCAATATACACTACACTAGAACTTTGTCCCATTTCTCTATATCCAGGCGTGATACGGGAATCTGGTTAGATACTGTCCTCGTTCTCTCTCTCTCTCTCTGGTTTTTTCAGTCGTTGTCGTCACCGCCTTGCATGATATGTACTGTGGCTGCATACACTCTTTTTTCGCCCCCCAAATCTTGTCGTTTTTTTTATGTGTTTTAATGCGTTGGGGCTGGGTGATTGCTTCCTACCTGGTCCGCAATTCTGATATATCTCTGAGTTGGCCTAAGCATATTTTCTCGGTTTCTTATCTACCAGAGGGCATATGTGGCGTTTTTCAATTGCGAACAGGTTTACTGCATTCTGCGTATAGGTTGTCATAGAATGATTCCCTCTTTCATCAAACTACTATGTTTTTCAGCGATGGCAAGGCGTATCCATTTTGAGTGTGGTGTTGGGAACCGCACGCAGTTCTCTGTTTCCCTCTACTATTTCTCGCTCGCAGCCTCCGGTGCTGATTGGTATTGGGCATTTGTTAGAATGCCAAATTAATGTGGCGGATAGGGCTGGGCTTGGGCCAGTTGAACACACAAGATCTCACCAAATAACTACGTTGGACCCTCCATGCAAACTGTAAAAAGAATGGCCGTCTACAGTGTCTTGGCTGTGTTTCTAGGGCCATTTACTCCGATGCCCCGACAACTCTACGTGGTATTCAGGTAGGTACATACAGTACCTACCCACGAAACTTGCTCAGTGCGCAAGCACCCGTGTCAGTGGTGCCACCCTGTTGACTCGGCTCTCAAACGCGCTGAGCGCGGCGGCAAAACGATAGGCACGGCCTTTTGCGCGAGTCTTTCCCGACACACGAGACAAACCGCCACTGTCATCGTCACCGCCCAATAGTACCTAGGCATGGCATCTTTTGCAGGGCTACCCTATCTTGTTTCACCGACTGGGCGTGTTACCCCCGAGGGGCTGCTATTGGCGACCCTATACCTTTTTTTCTTTTTGGTGATCTTTACCACGTGTGTGCTGATAGCGTATGAATCGGCCCCAACATGTGATTCGATGGACGGTGGGATGCTCGTTTCTTTTCTTCTGCAGCCTATTTGCTGCATGGCGAGAGGAGGGCTGCCGATCGGTCAAATGCCCCCGGAAGAGGAAATAGAAGAGAACACCGAGAAGGTTCGGTGGCTCTCAAGGTTTGGGACCGGCGAGGCCGGGAAGGGAACCACGCTACCGCTGCATTGGACGGGTTTGCCTGTCGAGTCGTGCGCACCGCTCTGGCGGGTTTCGCATAGCCCAACCTGCGCAGGCTTTTTCGCTGGATCGCTATTTAACATGGCGACCTCTGACCTGACTAGAGCTGCAGCCTATAGTGATTGGGTTCCAGCATCGGATGAATTTTTGCACACGTACTCGCCCAGTTATGGAGGGGATGCCCGGGGTGGGTTCGTAGAGGCTTGGGCTGAGATCCCGGACTTCCCTCCGAGACTAGCGGGATACTCCTGCGGGCGAGACGGTTCTGAGGGGAGGGTTTGGCAGCATGAATTCGGAAACTCGTAAAACGGCCTTCAAATGCTTTCAGCACTTCTGTTCCCGCCTGAATATGTCCCCGGGATGGATTCGCTGCGACTTGCTCCCATCAACACAACCTCCGGTGATTATTCCGGGGCAGTCGGCTATCGGCAGTTGGCGACGACTGGGAGGTTCGCCGAAAAGAAACACGAGCGACATCCTTGGCCCTTTCATACGCGGTCTTGGCGACAAAGGCGACTCGAGGACCTCGGAGAAGGGTTCTCGACTGCCACCTCCCCTCTGAATCGTTGCCGTTTTGTGGCCAAGACCGTTTTGTTTGAGTACGATAAGGCTGTATTCTTATTGCATATGCCAAGACACTACACGTCTTACTTAGCTAATACATCATTGACGTCAGAACACTAAATATAGGGATCCTTTATAGAGCACCCACATCTCGTTAGATAGTACCCAAAACCGACCTTGCTCAGTTTTGTATTTTAGCTGACAGGTCAGCTAGGTAGAGATGTAGGTAGTTAGACGGCGCCGCCCTTACCTGATGGAGAAAGACCCACGAAAGTGGTCGGAGAAACCACACATTTCCAACCGTGAAACCAGCATCCTCTTCACACACACAAACATACCCCCAGTTATCTTCATAGCGCCCTAGTACACGCCCGGCTAGGAACAAGCTCCGTCCTAGCCGTCGGTGTTGGCGAGTCGGTCGCCGTCGCTGTGGGCCCGACCCCGGCCGTCAGCGTCGCCGCCCCGCTGCCGACCTGCCCCTCGACCGCCAGGAAGACGGGCTGCTGCGTTCCCAGCGGCAGGCCCGCGCGCCGAAATGCCGCCAGATGTGCCGCCGTGTCCACCGTGCCCCCGACGCGGCGGCGCGTGCGGACCGACCAATACTGTTGGAAGTCGGCGTCGCCGATAATTGAGGGGGCGTTGATGCGCCACTTAGACCAGACCTCGTACGTTCCACCGGCGGGTGACGGGTCGACGAAGCGGCCGTGGCACGTCGCGTTGCTGTTGTCGGCCGGGTGGTGTACGCCCATATTCTCGATCACGTACCACTCCGTTAGCGGGTTGGTGGTCCAGGCGTAGAGGGCCAGGTAGGCACGGTTGTTGACTGCGAATGTGCCCGAGTAGTTGAAGATGCTGTTCGTTTGTTGGTCGATTAGCAAAAGGGCGACAGTGAAGTAGTCACAAGACAACTCTACCTGCACTTGTATTCCTTTACGTACCGGTTGTTGTTGTTAAGGCTATACCCCTTGCCCACCACAAAGTTGCCCCCGTTACGCTGGTTCCAGTCAACGTTGAAGCGCCCCGCCGTGCCGCTCGTCCACGAAAAGTTGGAGAATTCGTTACCCCAGTACTGTGTACGCCATTGCGTCGTCTGCCGCCTTTCCAGCGACTCGAGCGCGGCACTGGACAGATGTGGTGGCAGGGTTGGTCCGGTGAAGGGGACGGCCAGAGTAGCCGGGGCGAATGACAGCGCCAGTGCGAGGAGGTGGGAGAACAGCATTTCTTGCGGTAAGGGGGTTGTCTATCATCTATGTGTGCGTATAGATAGATACCTCTGTCTTCTTTTATGACAAGCTCTGGCGATGTAGCGTAGAGCGTGATGGATAAAACTGATGTGTGGGCTCGCCATAAGAGCCACAAGAGCCCAGGGAAGTCCTGCACTCGTGCCTCTTTATGACTTCTTCTCCTCCCCTGTTCTTGACCCCTTCTTAGTATGTTGATGGATAATGATATCATCTGGATCCCTCCTCCCGGGCTCGTATATCGGAATTTCCCTCTCTCCGCCAATGGGTGCGCTCTGGACATTCCACATATAAAACGGGGGTCATGCTGCTAACTTGCCTATCCCGTGCTCAAGGGGAGTGCGGGATACTTCATCCCTTGATCAAAGACCACTAGCAAAGCGCGAATCGATGTGGCATGTAGCAGCAAGGGCCTATGAAGAATCCTGAGGGTTGTCAGGTAACCGTGTTGACGGCACAAATTAGAGGGCTGCAGCACTCAGCTCGGCCAGCCTCTTTTAACCGGGCCGGTTAATCAGCCATCGGCAGTCCGCTGCAAGATCTGGCCCGAGGCCTGCCGCTGGTCCATGGCTAGTGTCTCCGCCAAAGGCCACCGCTGTGCGTCAAGACTATCGAATCCTCGCCCGGGCTTGCTATGTATGTGAAGGGTCTTACATGGTCACTGCCTCAACTCGGGGTGGCAACAAGGGGACAGCCAAGACCACCTACCAATTTCAGAACTCCTGGTAGGATTGGATGTGAGGGATTATTGAAACTCTTTGAAGCTGGACGACTTCTTCGGCGTTGTGCATGATGCAGTCATCACAAGCGAGCGCATTATGTCCAGCCGCAGTGGCCAGGTGCTTGCTACTGGACGAGGTAACAGCAGCAATGCGGTGGATCGCCGGCCCGGAGGAGCGGCGGGGATGTTTTAGAGATGAGTAGGGGCAGATATACGGGAAATTTTTGCATCTAGTGAGTAACAAAGATGGGAACGGGACGGGATTATGCAAAAGACGGGAGGCAGGCCGGGCACAACGGTAGTAGTGTCAAGAAGACTGAAGTTGCGGTCGAGAATTGCCATCATTCGGATATAGACAACAACTTGCAGTAAGCGCGTCGCTGAGAAGGGGTGCGATTACACGGGCAAAGTAGCATGATTTGGATATATTGTACACCTCTGAATAGTTTTAGTGTAATCACTGACGCTCTTATGATGCGGGTACATATATAGGAACCTTGTGAGAGATAACCGCCAAGGAAATGGTAAGACAGACAGACGAACAAAAACAGACGTTTGTGCACACTTCCTCCACTACTCCACTACCCCATTAATCTCCTACGTAGGTAACAGGCATAAGTTCATACCCAGGGTTAGGTTCCGCGCTATTCGCTTACTGTTCAGGGGGGTCTATAGGTCTAATAGTACCCATGTGAACTTGACCGTGTGTATAGCGCTAAACGTGGGTCCCTGGAGAGGCACTTGGAGGTGGGTGATTATTTAGATGCGCAACCTACGTTCTTCACTAGGGCGTCCCTGATGGCGGCCATGTGGCTGTAGTCGTAGCTGTCCTCGCCCAGAGACCAGGCGAACCCACCTCCCAGCCCCTTGGCCTCGACGATCTGCTCGACCTTCTGCTTGATGAGCGCAGGCGTGTCCCAGGTCCAGAAGATGCGGTTGGGAGCGTCCCAGAACCACTCGCCGCCTAAGACCTCGTCCAGCTTGGGGCTGGCGATGGCCGTCTGAAATGAGTCCTTGGTCGAGGTGCCAGTGCAATTTCCGTAGCCCGCCTGGCAGCCCGTGCCGCAGTGAGCGGATGTCGAGCCGCAATAGCCGTACTGACTGCAACAGTCACCTTCGGCACACCTAAAGGCTGTGCCGGCACCGCAGGACGCGTCAGGAGTGAGGGTTAGGTTCGAGGGCGGGGCGGAGTAGTTGTCCTTCTCAAAGGTGAAGGCGCCGCTGAGGCCCGTGTCGGCACCGCTAGCATCCTCGAGCAGCTCGGTCTCGCAGCCAGTAGGGGTGGTGCAGTCGACGCCCTCGGCAGTGGTGAACCACTTGGCGTAGAAGGCAAAGCCAAGGTTGAGCTTCTTGGGGTCGGCACCGCGGGCGATGTAGGTGTCGATGGCGGCAGCCGAGCCAGCGACGTCGGTGTGGTGCTTGGTCACGTTGTCGCGGCGGTTCATGAGGTCGTAGGTCATGACGTTGATGTAGTCGCACGCCTCACTGATCTTGGGAACCTGCTCGGCAGTGTATGCGATCATGTCGCGCTCCAGGCCCGGGACGGCGATGGAGAGCTCCTTGGTGCCGATGGCGGCCTTTACCTCCTGCAGTAGCATGGGGTAGGTCTCGATCTCACTGACGCGATCCGAGTTGGGAACCTGCTTGTAATCGGCACCGTTACCGCCGGGGTACTCCCAGTCGACATCTTCAAGATGGAGGTATGTGTGTTAGTCTCTGAATTTATTTCATCACAAAAATGTATGTATGTATAGGTACTAACCAACACAGTCGTAGCCCAGTCTGTCGGCAGTGGCGGCCACGTTCTTCGCAAAGAGCTTGCGGTTCTCATCAGTCGACGCGGCTGTGCTGAAGCCAGTGTTGTCACCCCAGCCACCGATAGCCATGCAGACCTTGGTGCCTTCGTCAAACAGGGCACGAATCTCGCTCAGCGGCTGAAAGGGCTCATATTGGGATGTAGAGTTGAGAAACAGGTCCGACTGGGCAAAGGCCGTGATGACGTGGGTCACGCCGGCAGTGACAGTCTT
Source organism: Pseudopyricularia javanii (assembly GCA_031001725.1). NCBI lineage: Eukaryota > Fungi > Ascomycota > Sordariomycetes > Magnaporthales > Pyriculariaceae > Pseudopyricularia > Pseudopyricularia javanii. The sequence continues at coordinate 10,484 of JARHUK010000988.1, forward strand.
GTTGGGAGGAGCTGTGGTGTGGTATCTAGAAGAGTGTCAGTGAGTATCAGGAGTGCGAGGTAGACTAGAAGACTACTGACTGGTCGTAGTAAACGATCCACCGGTTGGCCGAGACCACATTGGCCAGGGCGAGAGCATAGAGCGAGGCCTTCATAGTGTACAATATGAAAAAAATATTAAGATGTTAACGAAAGTGGTATAAGGCCTTGACCTGTGTATAGTTGAAAGATAGACTGGGGTGAGGTGATGAGGTTGCAAGAGACCTTGGTGGACGGACAAAGGAGGAGGGCAGTGAGGCAGTGGGCTTCAGGCATATTTATTCTGAGCCGGCTCGCTCTGTCACTATGGAGCAGCAACCTCCTGGCCCCAGACTGCCAGTCATGAAAGCCAACTCTTCCCATCGACTACGCTGCCCCAGGGCATCCCGTCGGCACTCAGTTACTTGCCTGTCCGATGAAAACCGGTGGATATTGGGCGTGGTAGGGGGACGGGGTCTTCGCCGAGACTCGCTTATCACGGTGGGGCCGCGAACATAGCCATCCTCTTTCGCGCATGGTTTGGAGCACGAAAAGGCATGTAAAACTATAATTACCACTGTGTTCACAAAAGTTAATGCTTGGAGATGCCATTTGCAGTCAAGCAAGGACTCCCCTACGGCGGGCGGCAAACATGGTTGCCACAGCACTCGCTTTCGACGCGAGACAGCTGGGGAAGTGGGCGGAATCGCCAAGAAAGGCTGTTGACAAAATCGGTGGCGATCTTCATTAATTGTCGTCTCATAGTAGTCCTAGAATGGGGTTGTTATAGTACTTGTGTAGGTATGTTGCTTGCAAAGTACATAGAACTGTGTATGTAATTAAGGCGGCCACCTAATTAATCAAACACTTCCTCTGGCCAGCTCTTTCTTGGTTGTCCCAGCCGACAACACGCACTTTGCCGACGCAACACAGCCATGGCATAATACCTAGTACACCTCATCAAGCGAAAAACGGGTGTTGCGGAACGGAACTGCTCCAACAGGCACTCGGACAAAATAGACTTTCCCAATGGTGGGATGAAATTTTACCATTACGTAGCGAGTAGTATGGCTTCCAAAAACGAAAAAGGCTCAGAACTACTATCCCCTGGCATTATTATTAGCCTTTCAGAAAGCCCTGGCATGATACCCGTCTTGACAGTCACCCTCGTCAGTGACATCCTGCAGCCCTAAATCACGGCGAGTCAGATCCGACAGTTCCGCACGGCTCGCGGCATCTATTTCCCTTCGCGATACCAATATGCCTTGTAATTCTTAATCATAGCATACGGACTTGGCCAGGCTCCCTCAGGGACACTGACAAGTCCTAAACGAAAACGCCGGCCGCATCATAAATGCCAGACGAAGCTTTACTGGAAGTACATACATACTATGTAAGTAGTAGTAGTAGTAGTAGTAGTAGTAGTAGTAGTAGTAGTAGTAGTAGTAGTAGTAGTAGTAGTAGTAGTAGTAGTAGTAGTAGTAGCATGTGGGCTGATTGGCCTCCACTTTATGTACACTTTGGGGCGTGTGCTGTACACATGTACTGTAGTAATTACAAGTCATGTGCATTTGCTTCAAAATTTGGGATACGGATCCCCTGAAATTGACGGAGCCCGCTCCGCCTCCTGTTGATATTCTGGAGGCCCTGGAAATGCGACCACGACTCAAGCTGTCCCAAAGGAGTTGGCCGGTCGCGGTCGTCCACCCCATGTACAACGGCGTGGAGACCGGTTCTCGCAGCAATTCCACGATGACAGCAAGGGGCCTGAATCAACTAACTTCCTTGATTTCTAGAGCTCCTGGTTCGTTACCCAATATCGGCGCCCCCTTGTGGCGCGACTCGACCAAATTTGAAATGAAGCAGGCAATGTGCTGTACCTCCCCTTTGAAAACTTGTTAAACCACCTGCTCACAAACATATGCCCATTCTTGTCTGTCTTCCCGGTACCGAAGAAATCCTCATCTTGCCAGAAGTAGCCCCTCGCAAAGCCTCTGAAGGTGACAGAGTTTACTATTACTGCTACAATCAGACCATACTTGACCAGATCTTTGTTGACGGGGAAGACGACTTTAGACTTGTACAAGATGATACAGGGAAAAAGGTGGCCTGGTTATCAGCACTTTCTTTGCCGGAGGAGTCGTCCGTGGGAATTAGTCTATGGAAGGAGACAGTGGATCAGTTTGCACTCTGAAAACTTTGCTGTTCCTTGGGACGGAAACCCACGCAAATGCGACTTTCCAACGAATGAGCGTCGGTCGGTCCGTCCCAGACTGCCGGAAGAGCCCTTTCCCACATTTCAAAGTATGGGTGTCCCTACGCTTTAGCATAAGATCAAAATTAAGCAAGTCGGTATCTCGTACATACACATGCCAACTTCGTTTGGATGCGTGGCTGCGTGTCGAGGCATGGCGGTGGCTGTTGTCTACAGGCGAAAAGATAGCTCAAGGGGATTTGGCCGCCAGGGCTCGCGAATCTCGGTAGCAATCCCGGCTTAGCAGACGGCAGTTGAGATTTTGCTGGTTGTCCAGACTTTAGCACTGGTGTCTCTGGTGTCCAAGGCGGAGGGCATCGTATCTCTCGTCGTCGCAGGTTTCCCCCTCCGCAACTAACGTGTTCAAGCTTTTCTTTCCTCCCTCGAGTCTGGGGCGCGAAAACACAACACTTGAGTGGCTGGCCTGGCGTCTGGTGGAGCATCCAGCCTGGGAAACCCCCACAGTTTCCCAGTTTCCCCATCAAATGACGACGATGACGAAGACCCTGAATCCATTTGCCTTGGTTTTCAACTTTTCCCATCCATCAACTCTGCTCCTTTTTTACATCAATGGTACCTCACAGGCTTCAATCCCGTCCAATCGTCGACCGCCAGCCCGCCCGACAGCTTGGGACTGGGGCATCGTGCCTGGCGCCATGACTGACTATTATGTACAAAAGGGAAAGTAATGCCCTTGACTGGGAATCCCCTACCTCACCCGGGTCTTGCTTTTGAATGATAGCACGCTTCAAACCAGCTTCCAACGTCAACAACAATAAGCACAACACAATCTTAGACGTCGTTCAGACGCCTACCGTCACTTGACAATGGCTGAAGCTGCTCAAGACATAAGTACGGCCCCTCGTGCCCCAGAGCCCTCCCTCCAATGGGAGGGACGGGCCGCCAAGCAGAACGGTTTCCAGAGGTTCATGCAAAAATTCTCTGGAAGTCACCAGCAGGGCGATGCCGAGAAGGCCTCATGGTCTCCGTCATTTGCACGTGCAGAGGCCAGCCAACAGCATTATGACCCCGAGCGGACCGGCTGGTCCCCGTCTTTTGCACGCAAAGAGACGAGCCAGCAGCAGACGCGGCTCGACCACGGCCGCGACCGATTCCGCCAGCGGCTCGACGCGATGCTGCCCCCGCATAGGAAATATCTCGGCATGCGCAGGCGGATCTTCCTGGCCGCCCTCGCCGGCCTCGTCGCGCTGCTCATCCTTATTATCGGCCTCGCGGCCGGCCTCTCCTCGCGCTCGCGCAATGTGCCACTGCCCGATACCGGCGCCGACGGCAAGACATACGAGGGTGACCTGACCTTTTACAACCCGGGGCTGGGCGCCTGCGGCGAGGACCACGGCGACAACGACATGGTCGTCGCCGTGGCGTGGGAGCTTTACGACGCCGCCGGCGGCGGGGACCGGAACCCGAACAACAACCCGCTCTGCGGCAGGCAGATTCGCGTCTCAGCCGACGGGGGTCGGAGCTCGATTGTGGTGGAGGTGGTGGATCGCTGCGAGGGGTGCAAGCCGACGGACCTGGACCTGTCGCCTGCTGCTTTCGGAAAGATTGCCAACCCGGATGATGGTCGTGTGGAATGCAAGTGGCAGTGGGTCTAGCAGTTGAGCTGCTGACTGACAGTTGGCTCAGCAGTTGATCTGTTGAGCGATCATGGGGCGTGGCAGTCGAACTGCTGCCCGGCTTCAGAATGATTCCGTGTCTATCCTTCTATCCGTCTTTCCTTGAATACCCCCATATACGCCCTGCGCTGCTTTCAAACCACATAACATACCACATAGATTGGAATATTACGTGGAGTCCCCATATACTCATATATCCGACCCTAGCCATGCTTAGTGTTTCCACGTGCTGCAGCCGAGACCTCACCTGCCGTGTCGTTCCCTAGGTATCGTGGGGTTCATCCCCTATTGTCTCTTAACGACCACGATCGACTTGTGTGCAGGTGCCGGACCTTATAGTTTGGGTCACAGTCCGTCTTCAGTTCGACGGTTTTGGCCACCGATATCGCGGCGATGACGATGACGATGACTCATGTTGACAGCATGGTAGAAAGAGGAGCTTCTGACCCGCAGCATGCGAGCCGCGACAGCGAGCGGGATGGCTATGCACATTATCAGGAGGTCGGGCGTGATGTTTATTATGCCATCGATGAGCACATATATCCTGAGCGTGGAGTAGCCGCTAGCCGGCACGGGGAAGGCCCGTTAGCCGGGGAAGGGCTGGCAGGCACTGAAGAAGGCAACCATCTGGGTAACCCAGCAGTGGACAAAGTAGATGGACCAGATGCGGACCAGACGCTGCGCCGTCCGGCCGGTGTATGCCACCAGAATGGAGCACTTTGGAACGTAGAGAATATCCGGGACGCGTATTTTGTTAACCCTGATGGCGAGGAACACGGGCGACGATAGAGCCTTCTGCTTAGGTTAGTCACGACGCCTATCGCCTCACTTTCGTTTCTGAAACAAGGAAAATAGAATTCATAACCAGATAAGCTCGGAACTTGGAGGCGCTCCTGGATCTCGGCATTACAATGGTGCTTGAAATGAGGCCACGACAAAGAGAGGCTCCTGCAGGCCTAGTGAAATGCCGGGTGCAATTGGATACCTCCTATTTTCATCCTCGTCACCCTCTGGATTCTGCCCAACTCTTGTTGCAAACTTATGTGTGCAGGCATACCGAACAGAACACCATTCCAAATGGTCTTTTCTCAGACCTTCGCTCGCCGGATATGTTCGTCACCAATGCCAGCCATCTTGGCCAAAGGGGGAGCGGTTGCCGTCGTTGCGAACCTAGCCAAATGCAGGCCTATCTAGAAACCCACATTCCCGCCTTATAGTGTAACCAGTCTACCGTTAGGGGAAGGTGAATGGCCCGCGGTAATAAAAGCCTGCTCGCTAGGGCGATTAGAGGAGAGAAGCAACGAAGAACGCTAGCAGTGGACTCCCGGCACCATGTCTTAACAACAAGTCCTGTGCTAATCTGGGGAAATGGAAATTGGATGTGGAACTGCTATGCTGGAGCTAGAAGGAAAATGATAGATTTTGAGAGTCCTATGCAAACAACTGGCTGGGTGAACTCATCAGATAGATGCTCGTCTGATATTTTCGGTAGGGTTTCCTCAGGAGACGTCACATCCAGCTGCTCATGAGTCGGGCCTCGACACGGCACCGCCCGGGGTTCAGAGTAGCCGAGGAGGGTTCAATGTTCAACATGGATGTCGACGTCTACGCAGTCCATTTTCCGCATGGGCCAAGCTAAATATGTAAAGATTCGCAAAGCCCGTGAAACAGACCGTTTTCGGGGGCAAAGTACTACGAATTGCTTGGTATGATGAATTCAAATCTACCACATGACCAAAGACTGGTTACTGGAGATACACCCAAGTAGGGTAGGGAGTATTACCAGAAAGTGCATACCGTTCCAGGCACCGAGACACTTCGGATGCCCAACATTGCCTTAACATAGTTTGCTTTGCCCAGCCCGTTTGTACCTCATCACACAACCGGTGACCCCCTCCGGTTTGACCTTGACTAAGGTAGTTCCAGCACATACGTGGTCATAGCGCCAAGACATCCTCCACTGCTTGGGAGCCACCAGGGAGTGTTTCCAATTGGATAGGGCTGTCTATAGGGGCCGCCTCCGATGTTATGATGATGTATTACATTCATCATGTGCATAGAGGAACTAGAGTCTAGTCAATTGCTACTATCCGAAGCAGCCACTTCGTCTCCGCCCACTGGAATCATCTTCAGCAGGGATTCCTTGGCCCTCCTACTTTCTTTTTAAACCTTTCACCAACAATTCGCCGTCCTCGTTGTATGGGAATACAACGGAGAAAAAAATAACGCACCATGATCGAAATTGTGCTGCGACCGGCTCTGGCCGCACCGATCCTGCTTCTGGCCTCTTATTTTCTCCATGCCGTCTTCAAATCGCCAAAGCTGCCGGACCTCCCGATTTTGGGCGCCAAGGACGGCGACTGGTTTCCGTACCTACAGGCGAAATGGCGAAACACTAAGTCGCTCAAGGCGGCTCTCTCGAGCGGCTACCGGAACCTGAAAAATCAGGCCGTTGTCGTGCCCATGCTCAACATGGACTTGGTAATGCTGCCGCTGTCCGACGCGCAGTGGTTCTTCAACCAGCCGGATGATGTGCTCAGCTTTCACCATTCGGTCACGGACACCCTGCAGTTGTCCTACACCACCATGGACAAGCGCCTGGGCGACGATAGCGCCAACGGGGGCATAGTGACCAAGAACATGACGGGCGGGCTCGACAACCTGCTGCCCAGCGTGCTTAGAGAGTCCAAGCGGGGGTTCGAAAAGCTCTTGGGCGATCGGCCGGGCGAGTCTAAGGAGGTCCCCCTCTTCGACACCCTGATGCGCATCATCACCGGCATCACTATCAGCATCATCATCGGCAGTCCACTGTGCCACGACAATGACTTCATCGACCTCAGCATGGCGTGCGCTCAGGACTTTGCTGTAACGTCCCAGCTGCTCAGGCTAGTGTGGGAGCCGCTCCGCCCCTTGGCTGCACCTATCATCACCCTGCCTAGCAAGATCCGGCAGCGTCGATACAACCGCGCCGTGGCGCCTGAGCTGCACCGCCGCCTAGCAGCCTGGGAGGCCCGTGCCCGGGACCCCAAGGCCGCCGGCGCCGCCCCGGAGCCCAACGACTTCCTCCAATGGGCGATCCGTTATGCCAAGACCAGCGATGACCCTCAGCTATCGGAGCCTAACATGATCGTCGGGCGCGTGCTCATGCTCAACTTCGCCGCGATTCACACGTCGACCATGAGTCTGACTAGCGCACTTCTTGAGCTCGCCGCTGCCGACCCCTCCGTGGTCGCCGACCTGCGCGCCGAGGTCGCCTCCACGGTGGCCGAGCACGGTTGGACGCGACGCTCGCTGGCGCGCATGGAGAGGCTCGACTCGGCGCTGCGCGAGAGCGCGCGGCTCAACTCGTTCGTCACCGTTGGCACCATGCGCCGCGTCATGGCGGCCGATGGCGCCGTGACACCCACAGGTCTGAAGCTGCCGCGCGGCTCACACGTCTGTCTGCCTGCGTACAGTGTCCTGCACGACGAGTCGGTGTACCCGGACGCGGAGAGTTACGTGCCGTTCAGGTTCTCGGAGGCGCGGAAGCGTGCGGCGACAGGGGTGGGCGACGGGGAAGAAGAGGGGGGGTCGTCATCAAAGTCATACGTGGAGAGCGCGCGCAACGCCCTGCCGACCACAAA